>KE153910.1:25087-43192 GCA_000411075.1 Sisymbrium irio
CCATGAATCACGTAAAACACTTTTCGCTCGCCATTTTCTCTAAAGGAAGGGAAATTGGCGCCCACTAAGACTCAAAAACAAGGTCTGGTCGCCATTGCACTTCCCTTATGAAAAAATGGCGACCAGAAAGCACCAAAAATACTTTCTGATCGCCATTTTCTCTAAAAAGGGAAAATGGCGACCACCAAGGCTCAAAAACAAGGTATGGTCGCCATTTTTCCTTAGAGAAAATTGCGACCACAAAACACCAAAACACATTTTCTGGTCGCCATTTCATGTTCCTTAGAGAATATGGCGACCGAAAACTACCACGACACATTTTCTGGTCGCCATTTCATCTTCCTTAGAGAAAATGACGACCAAAAATGCAAAAACACATTTTCTAGTCGCCATTTCATTTTCCTTAGAGAAAATGGCGACCAAAAATGCATATACTTAAGTTATGGTCGCCAGTTCACATTCATAAGAGAAAATGGCGACCAGAACTCTTTAAACATCAAAAATAACATTGACGGTGATCAGGATTCTTTGCATGCTTCCAGGACAAATCTAGACTGAACCGGCCAATTTTCGGATCATTTCGGCATTTTCGTCTTCGGGACACTTTTCATGTACTGTTCATAAACCAACAAAATTGGACCGGAGAAAATTGGCGATAATAAGTTACTTAAATCAGACCGGACCGGAGATGGGCTGGATCAGAAAAGACTAAACGGCAACGTGCTGAAAAAGACAGACCGCGGACCGGGCCAAAGCCCATTAAAATATCCCACATCGGTAGCAGCTTCTCTCAGGACTCCAAGACGTCCAGTATATATATAGGATAGCATGTAATATGTTTTAGCCATGCGAGTTTCGTACTATAAGACTTTTTTGTGAATTTCCTTTGTATTTTTGGAAGAAAGATCAATAAAGAAAAATATTTGCAATCTTTGATCCTCGAGTTTTTCTTTAAAGATTTTTGAACTCCAAAAAATATTAAGTTTTGATTATGTGAGTTTTGACTCTCACCGCTACACATATTTTAGGAGATGATGAGCCATTTAACATAATTATTTTAGACTTGGTCTTCTTTTCTAATTTCTATGCTTTATTTTCCACAAAACAATAATTTCATTGACTTTTCTTTTTCATTTCTGTTCTATATATGTATGATTTCGTCCATAATAATAAAATAAGTCTTTTTTTGTTTGTTAAACCTTGTCTTTCTTGAGAGAAATCTCATTGTTCTTTGTTTGGAATATTTTGGTTGCTTGGTGAGTCATATCCAAATAATAACCTCCAAAGGTGTCTTGATGCATCAGATCCTCGGCCTTAGGAGTGGGAATATTAGTAGCCTTCCGCAACCACTGTGCGACCTTTCATTCCACATTTAATTCTTCCTTGATTTCTCCATGCATCAGGTTATATCCTATCTTTCGTTCCAGCTTAAAGTGATCCTTCATTTAGGGCGTATCGATTTGATATCAGAGCACCACTCTAAGTTTGGTTTCTATTTCTACCATTTTCTCATCTCTTCCATATTCTTTCATCCATCTTCTACCTTTCATTTTCTTTTCTTATATTTTTATGTATTTAGTTTGTCAAGAAAAAAATGTTGAAAAAGAGAGTATTTTGTTTGTTTCTATCATTTCCTTTGTTAAAATGATTTGAGGACAAATCATTTTCAAGAGGAAGGGAATGATACAATCATGCTGAACACAAAAAGATCAAGAAAGGTAGGACTCAAATCCAATGGATGAAAAGCAAATTGACTTCTTCAACATTCAAAGATTGTGATTATGCGCTAATCAATGAAGTTCTGGACGTGGTGAGCATTGAAAAATACATCTATGATGTTAACTATCAAGTCCAGTCCATTTTGAACCTATTACAAGTCCAAGAAGAGTCCAAAATGCTGAATTTACTTGCAGCCAAAACGAAGTGACGAAAATTGAAGTTCAAAGAGTAATTGGAGGGCAAGAGTTATTCAACTCAACATATCTAATTTAGTCTTGATTTTTGCCTTGTTAATTGGATTATCTAGATTAAAGACAATTAATTTGTCTTGTTTTCCACACAAGTATTCCTATAAATACTTTATAATCTCAAATGAATAAAATAAGCCCTTTAAGTGTTTTTGGAAAACCTTTTGAGTGGTTAACTCACTTCTCTGATCATGATGCGTAATATACATTGATCAAACCTCTTTGTCGTCTAGGTTCATTGAGTTGGGTATACCAAGGGTCTTCCACATCCCTTGACGCTCCCTATGATCCATCGGTAAATCAGAAGCCATCCTCAACTTCTGTGTGACCATTCGCTCCACATCCTTTGATCTTTGAGACTTCACGGTTTCTTAGATGCAAAGCCTATCCAACTTAACACCTTATAGTGAATCATTTCCTTGTGAGATTTGTATCAGATTGCAGCAGAGATTTTCGAAGACGGAGGACATGAATTGATGAATCAGTTTAAATGATTTACCACTCATGAACAATTTTTTTTTTTGTATTTGACCTATTCTCTATCTTTTTTTTATTTAACATATTATCTAACTCAACCATGTCGTTTGTATAACTCAACTGTGCCTGTATAACTCATCCAGACCTCAAACAAACTCTAAAATTAAAAATCTGATTTAAGACTTAAAAATCATTAATCTAACTTGATATTGACAGATGAGTCAAGTGACTGTGTATACCTTCTTCAATTTAGAAGTTGATTCCCTGACTTGATCTCGTTAGATATATTTTGAGAGGTAAGTTGAGACCCTAATTCATATACAATTAAGACCTTAAACCATATAGACAATAAACCATATATACAATGTGTTATCAATGTGTATATTTTGTTTCAGTTGAGACTATAATCATGAACTCCCTAAATGATATACACTACATCCTAATTCCTAAAGCCTAAACACTATAATCATAAACCCTAAAACCCTAAACCCTAAACCATATAATCCCATAAGTCAGCCATCAAGTTCGCATAAATCAGCCGCCAAGTTCTCATAAGTCAGCTGCCAAGTGTAATATATACTGTGACGTGGGAATTCAAACATATCCATAACTCAGCCGTGAAGAACCTATAAGCCAGTCATATTAATTTATCACGCGGCGTACCGTTTTCTATATTAAGCGTCCCGAGACCTGTCACACAGACAAAATCATTATTTTTAATCTCAAAAAGTTTCCAATCTCTAGAAAGTAATTAAACAAATAAGACAGTCATATTGTAAACATTAACGGATAAGTTAGCCAGATCTCAAACAATCCCTAAAATCAAAAATATTACCTAAGTCTAAAAATCATTAATTTAACTAAATCTATTAATCTAACTAGATCTTTAGAGATAAAGCAAGTTAAATCTTCAATTTCGAAATTGATACTCTAACTTGATCTTGTGATATATGTTGTTTTACAAGTACTTCAAACTTTATACGTATATATGTAAGTTGAGACCCTAAATCATATACAATATAAATCATATACAATGTGTTTTCAATTGAATGTGTATAATATGATCATAATTCATAATACAATAATATAATACAAAATTTCTTATTATCACTAACTTATAACTCAGCGGTAACTTACTAAAGAAACCAACAATAACTCACAACTCAGCCGTAACTTAAAATAACTCAACTATAACTTAAAAAAAAACTTTGCCGTAAAGTACTCATATCTATGTCCTAAAGTACTCATTACTATGCCATGGAGTAATTATATATCAACTTTAACTTAAACGTAACTCTACTGTAACTTAACAATAAATTAAAAATAACTTAAACATAACTCTGCCATCAAGTACTACTAACATAACCATGATATTATTAAGCCGTGAAATAACATAACTCTGCCGTGAGCTAATTATATATCAACATTAACTCAATGATAATTCTGCCGTATTGGTGAAATTGTAAAATTTAGATCCGGTTTTTATCAAACTGACCCAAGTTACAATTTGAATTAAAACCAACCCTTATTGATGAAATTTCAAAGTTGAAAGAGGGTTAGGGTTCTTGCTGAGTTATGATAGAGTTCCAGAGAGAGACGACTCAGCATTGAAGCCATGAGCAGCTCGTCTTTTGCTTCAACTCGAATGAGCAATCGAAGGTCAGTGAAAGGAGCTCCTCAGCGATCTTGGTGTGGGAGAAACATTGTGACATTTGTTTTTCAAACAACTGAGAATCAATTTCGACGATTCTACAGATGTGAGACTGCATTGCAGATAAATTATTGATTTTTTGAAGTGTTGTTTACTTTGATAGTTATTGTTAGTTCAATAAGCCAAGTACTTTAGCTTTGCAAAAACCAATTTTTGTAGAGGAAATTGGAAGACCATATTTTCAAATGGATTGATGAAGCATTGCGGAACGAGGCACTAATGCTAGAGGCAAAGCATTTGAAGCTTATAAAAGATCTGAAACAATTGAGAAATGGCTTGATAGGCAATTCAGAGCTTATGAAAATAATGGTTTCGAAGATGGAAGAAGTAATTAAAGAAAGAGTGAGTGAGACGATGATGATAGAGCTCATGGTTGCTAATGCAACAATGGATACAATAGTTAGAGAGATGGTAAAGAAAACGATTCAAAAAATGGGTCTGACCGTGTTGCTTGTTGGAGGAATGACATGGCTTTGTGGGAAATTTATAACTTGATTAGTTGGACTTTTTTTATACTATTATCTCTTGACATAGTCATGTATTGTAATCTTAATTCAATCGTCTCATTTTGAAAACTCATCCATAAAATATTATTTCTCATTCACTATGTAAACAAATTCCATAACTCAGCCATATCGTTTTAAAATAAGTCAGCCTTTAGAAAACTCAACCAATTAAACTGTATATCTCTACCATTTTAAATTACATAACTCAAAAATTTTAATTATATAACTCAACCATGAAGTTAATTAAGTCATCCATAACTCAACCATTTTGATTTACCTCGCATCGTTTCGTTTTTCTATATTAAGTATGTGTAACTGTATCATCTCGAGAAGTATATAGTTCTGAGTTCTGTAAGTCAGTTAATCATTATTTACAATCTCCATGTATTTTGAGGGTGGTGGAAGAGTAATCCTGTTGGCTGAAGAGAAATCCAGCTTTGGGATTGTTAAAGTATATTCCAAAAGAAAAACTTTTATCTTTATATCTTCTTCTTTTAAGTGTTTTTGGTTTGTGATTCATTGGATTTTTGACTGGGTTGTTTGTGAGAGAATTTTTGTGGTTGTGTTGAACCTTGAAAATCTGATTGTGTTGGTTGTTTGAAATCTTCTTGTGTTGGTTGAAATGGGAACAAGGAAATTATGTTGTAAGTTGGGCTCAAAGGAGCAGAGAAATATTGGTTGTGGGCTAATGCTGCAAAAGATGTGTTGTGTGAAAGGAGGCTTTGGAGTCATGTTGAAAACTCTAAGGTTCCTATGGTTGATTCCAAAGATGAGAAAAGAAGGTCGTTGTTGCTGATCTTAAGAGATGGTTATGTGAAGATCAGATGGTGCTCTCTATCCTCCATGGATCTATGGACATGTCTGTGTTTGAAGTTTTCTCATCCTGTCAAGAAGCTAAAGAGCTGTGGGAAGGGTTGAGAAAAGTGTTTAGTGGTAAAGACAGTGATCTTTTGGTGGTTAATGGTACTGGAGATCGAGAAGTGTGGATCTGTTAGCATTGCAAGAATAAGGGTCACCTTAAAAGCAAGTGCTGGACCTTGTATCCTTATCTCAAGCAGAACCATGGAAGAGACCAAAGGGAACCAAGAGCTAACAGTGAAGGAACTGAAGTTCTGGAGAAGGTAGCTCTTTCAACTCAGACCATTGAGGAAGAAGGGGCAGTCATGAAAGCTTCAGATGAGTATGCAACCAAAGATGACCTTGAGGCCATCATTAAAACATTGAAGATGCCAAATGCAGCTAAAAGCAATCCAGATGAGTATGCTACAAAGGCTGACCTTGATGCCTTTATCAAAACCTTAAGAAAGTCTGGTTATCCCATAAAACTTATATCTCTCATATTTTGCATAAACCCTGAGGTAGGTAATGTTGCTAATTATGCTTTAGGAGATAAACCATCAATTGTTGATTCTGAAGTGAGTCACAATATGATTAGTGATACCTATTTGATTTGTAACAATAAACCTGCTTTAGAAAATGTGATTATTGCAAATGGAGAAAATGTTAAGATTGAAGGAATAGGAAACCTTAAGCTGTTTAATAAGGAGTCTAAAGGCTTTTACATGCCATCTTTCACTTCAAATTTGTTGTCTATTAAGAAAGAAAATTCTGATTTGAATTGTTATGCTATATTCAGTTCTAATGAAGTTTTTTTTTCAGGACATTGAGTCAAGCAAGCTTTTTTAGAAAGGCTCAACCAAAGATGGTCTTTATGTTCTCAAGAACACTAAACCTTCTTCCTCTTCTAAAGCTTTTGTCGTTAACTCTGTGATTGAGCATGATTCTTTATGGCATGCTAGATTAGGTCATCTTCATCATAAATCATTAAATCTGGTGTTGCCTAATGTTAGGTTTGAGAATGATGGTTGTGAAGAACTGTATGTCCAAAATTTTCTAACATTTATGAAAAATGTTTTGATTTAGTTCATTCAGATGTTTGGACTTCTCCTTGCACGTCTAAAGAGAATCATAAGTATTTTGTTACTTTTATAGATGAGAAATCCAATTATACTTGGATAATTTTTTTGCCATGAAATGATAGGGTGCTAGAAGAGTTCATTATTGTTCAAAACTATGTGACTAACATTATAATGCTAAGATCAAATTTTGAGATCAGATAATGGTGGATAGTACACTAGTCAAGCCTTTAAGAAAGATCTGAACAAGTTTGGGATTGTACACCAAACCAGCAGCCCTTATACGCCTCAACAAAATGGAGTGGCTGAAAGGAAGAACATGCATCTAATGGAAGTTGCAAGAGCCCTGATGTTTCATATGAATGTACCTAAGAGATTCTGGAGTGATGCTGTAGTGACAGCATGCTATCTAATCAACAAGATACCAACAAGAATCCTTCAAAATATCTCTTCATTTGAGGTATTAAATCAATCCAAACCTGTAATTAATTATCTAAGAGTGTTTGGTTGTGTTTGTTTTGTGTTAGAACCAGGAGATCAAAGAAACAAGCTTGATTCCAAGAGCACAAAAGACATTTTCATTGGATACTCTATTAACCAGAAGGGCTACAAATGCTACATTCTAGAGACAAGAAAGGTCTTGATTTTCAGATATGTCAAGTTGTTGAGACAAAAGGATTCTATGAGCAGCAGAATTGGGAAGGCTTGAAAGACTTGCCAAATTCAACCTCAGACCGAGTAGCTACACTTCAAATACTATTGGAGTCTTTGCGTGGTGGTTCAGTTACGAGTAATGCACCTTCTACATCAGCTCAGAATAATAAGGTCCCTAGCGAACAAGTTGACCAAACTGAGCATGAAGAAACTGTAGCTCTGAATGATGAAGTAGATGAGGAGGAAATTTCTGAGCCTGATGGTATGGGAGAAGAAGATCTTCCTACCTCACCATAACAAGCAGAGCCTGAACCTGTAGCTGCTCCAGAAGAAGCTCCATAACCAGTCCTTAGAAGAAGCCAGAGGCTAATGTTGCAACAAGAATCGGTTTCATAAGATGCAGAATCAGATTTTAGAAAAAAGCCAAAGGAAAAGAAATGAAGTAGTCTACTACAACAATCAAGTTGTTGCTCACCCAACTCAGGTTATATGTTCTATAATTCATGTACCAGAGGATCATCAAGCCTTCATTGGAGTTTTGGATAAAAAAGAGGATCGAAGAACATATGAGGAGGCCAAAGAGATCAAAGTCTGGAGAGATGCTGTTAGTGAAGAGAGACAAGCCATGGAAAGAAATCACACTTGGAATGAGGCTGAACTACCAAGGAAGAAGAAGACAGTGAGTTCAAAGTGGGTCCTTACAATCAAATACAAGAGCAATGTGGAGACAGAAAGATACAAGGCAAGGCTGATAGCTAGAGTCTACACTCAAACATATGGTGAAGATTATAGAGAGACATTTGCTCCAGTAGCTAAGCTACACACATTCAGAGTTGTGTTATCTCTTGCTACAAATTTAAAATGGGATCTTTGTCAAATGGATGTGAAGAATGCATTCCGTCAGGGGGAGTTAGAAGAAGAAGTCTACATGACCCCTCCACCAGGTGTTTCTATCACTTCAGGGAAGGTGCTAAAGCTGAGGAAGGCTACCTATGGGTTAAAACTAGGCCTGGGCAAAAAGCCCGGAACCGAAAACCCGAACCTTGAACCGAACAGTAACCAAACCTTAATCGAACCGATTCTAATAAAAATAGCCGATGGTTCCTACACATTGATACCTGTGTGTATTGGGTAATACCTGAACCGAATCCGATACTTGATCGGGTACCCGAATAACCCAAACATATTAAAATGTATAATGTAGTTTTTTAAATATTATAAATATATTTTAAGTATATTTGGTATGTTTTCGTTTAATTGTCTTTGGGTTTTCTTATATATTTTGATATATTTTTCAAAATGTTCATTAGATTTACGTAAATAATGTCAGATTTTCATTATATAATTTTGAATTTTTGGATATATTTTGAAAATTTTGGATATCTTTTCAGTACTTTGGTAATAAATACCCGAACCGAACTGGAACAAAAAATTCTATGTACCCATTGGATACTCAAATATAAGAACCGAACTGATCTGGAACCAAAAGAAACCGAACCAAAACGGAACAAAATTCTGTATAAACACGTATGGATATAAAATTCTTATATCCGCAAGAACCGAACCCAATTGGATCCGGCCCGAACCGACCCGAGCAGCCAAATGCCTAGGCCTACTGAAACAGTCTTCTGGAGCTTGGTACAGAAAACTAAGTGTCACCCTCTTGGATCGTGGATTCACAAGGTGTGAAGCTGATCGTACCCTTTTCACCCTTCAAAGCCAATCAGGTATAATAGTCATCTCATCTACGTGGATGATATTATCATATCTGGAAATGAAAAGGTTGGTAATCAAGACACCAAAGCTTATTTACATTTTGTTTTTGATATTAAAGACCTTGGTGAACTGAGATACTTCCTTGGGATTGAAGTTTGTAGATAAAAGGAAGGTATCTACTTGCCTCAAAGGAAGTATATTAATGATCTTGTGAGTGAACCAGGATTGAAAGATGAAAAACCAGCAAGGACACCATTGGAGGATCAGTATAAAGCTCACCAACAGGAGGAGAATGAAGCGGATGAACTGTTCCATGATGCAAAGCTCTATAGAGGCAGAGTTGGTAAGCTTATATACCTCACTATCACACATCCTGACTTGTGCTTTGCTGCCAACCAGGTGAGCCAACACATGCAAGCTCCAAGGATATCTCATTGGAAGATGGTGAACAGAGTTTTGCGCTATCTCAAAGGGACTTCTGAGCAGGGCATTTGGATGTGTTGCAATGGAAGCACTGAGCTAATATGATATTTTGATGCAGACTGGACTGGAGATAGAGTGCACAGGAGGTCTACAACCGGTTATTGTACGTTTATTGGAGGGAACTTAGTAACCTGGAAGAGCAAAAGGCAAAAGGTTGTTGCTTGCTCAAGTGCAGAAGCTGAGTATAGAGCCATGAGAAGACTTACAACAGAGTTGATGTGGTTGAAGATGCTTCTCAAGGATCTTGGAGTGGAAAACTCAAAGCCAATCACCATGCATTGTGATAATCAGTAGGCAATTCACATTGCTTCAAATCAGGTGTTCCATGAAAGAACGAAGCATATAGAGGTGGACTATCACAAGGTTATAGAGCAGATGGAGCTTGGAGTTATTTTGCCTTGCTACACAAGGAGCTGTGATCAACTTACTGATATCTTCACCAAAGCAACGAGCCTGAAGGTGTGTGAGACGATTTGCGAGAGGTTGGGTCTTATTACTCTATCAGGATCGACTTCCCTTAGCAGCAAGACATATACTCTTTTTCCCTAAGTGTGGTTTTGTCCCACTGTGTTTTTCACACAGGTTTTTAATGAGGTGTTGTTCTATGCTTTCAATCTTAACCTTCAGTTGTGGTTAACATTGAAGGGATTGTTAAATCAGATGTGCATTAGATGGTATTCCATGGATGGTATGTGTTAAACCATATGTGCATTGGATGACATTCCGTGGATACCATTCTGTGGATGCTATGCACGGAAAGGAAGCTTCATTTTATGTTTTCCAGCTGGATATAGTTGTTGACTACTTTTGTATAATCTTCTCCTTTTATATATATATGTATTCTGTAAAAATTACAGTTAAGGAAAAGAGATAAACTTTTTCTCTTCTCTCTATTCTCTCTAATCTTTCCTTAATCTCACTAAATCTCTTCTAATCCGCTGCATTTTTCTCAATCGGCTCTCAAAATTTGGCACCGTCTGTGGAGACAAGAAATATTCTACACCCGAAGGGTGCGACATTCCGAGAGAGCAATGTCCGGAGACGGAGACAGAGACACCACCGGACCCGGAGACCAGACGGGAGGTCGGACCACCCATGAGAAATAAGCAACATAAAAGTTCAAGAAGAACGATAGAGAATTCTCTGAAAATACTTATATAAAAAGTTGTGTAATCTGAAAAATAAAAAGTGATTGCCTTTTGGTCGTTCGCATTTCATGTCATTCTCAGTTAGACTTCAAAACTCGGATGGTCCATCGTATTTCATACAGACAGATAGGCGGTCATATAAAATACAGCCGGTCGGTCGCATTTCATGCAAGCGGGTGACTTTCTTCCTGCGGTTCGGCGATAACAAGGCTGAGCTTGATAACTTCAGCACAATCTCGATCCATACAGTCCAGCTAAGGATACTCTCGTTCAATCATCTCCTTAAGCTCCATCATGCTTCCAATATAGTTTTGCTCTGTGGATTCTTCAGGTGCTCTGGTCAAATCTTTGCCAACGTATTTTAGCTCGGTATCGCGGACAGTGTTCCGGGTGAAAATGCAAGCTCCATAACCCACAGAAAAATTGGCTCGAGCTAAATCGGTTCTGCTTAAACTGGAGGAATCCTCACGATAATCAGCACGAGGAAGGTCACATTTGGCACGGGCAGTTCAGTCCTCAGTTCGCAGAACAAGTCTTAGCTCATTATCGGATTTCATCGGGTGAAATCTATACACGGAAGTACGATCGTACGAGACTCAGACTCAGCTTCACGGTGCATGGCAATTCTTGATCGTCCAAATTCGGTTTCTCGTTGGGCAATCTTCTTTGCTTTGCCTTTGGCTCGTTCCTGGCCCACGGCTGCATCATCTGGTCCAAGTTGGAACCCCTGACCATCCTCACGCTCATGGTCCGGTTCAGTTGAGTTGAATATCTAACCTTGATTCCCATAATTCCCCTCATCTTAAAAAGGATTCGACCACGAATCTGCTTCATCTGCCACAAAACACACCAAATCAGCAACATTAAAACTTGGGGAACATCGACCATTGGCATAAACTTGGACTTTCTCTCCTTTGAGAATGTTTCTTTTCTCAAGTGTACTCAAACAAGATCGCCTGGTTGGAACAAAATTTGGCGCCTCTTCTTGTTGGCTTTCTCCTCATATTGCCTTCTTTTGGCCTCAATGTTGGATTTCACCTTAGTGTGTATCCTCTGGAACATTTCTGCCTTCTTCTTTCCATCTACATGAGTTATTCCTCTCACAGGAAATGGCAAAAGATCAAGTGGAGAGAAGGGATTAAAACCGTAAAAAATTTCAAAAGGAGAATACAAAGTAGCTGAATGGATTGAGTAGTTGTAAGCAAACTCCACATGAGCTAAACTTTCTTCCCATGTCCTAAGGTTATTTTTAACCACGGTCCTAAGCAGGATTGACAGTGCCCTATGGACCACTTCAGTTTGCCCATCAGTCTGAGGATGGCATGTAGTTGAGCATAGTAATTGGGTTCCTAATTTAGACCAAAGTGTTTTCCAAATGAAACTAAGAAAACTTAGCATCCCTATCAGCCACATGCACATCATCATCAGACTTATGACAAGGTGATAATGGGCCATCTTAGAGAACCTATCTTCCACAACAAAGATGGAATCTTTTCTGGTTTTAGAGCTAGGCAACCCTAAGACAAATTCCATGGACAAATCTTTCCACATATGAGATCCATATGTGTCCCATCAATCCTCCACAATATGCCTCCCTAAAAAAATCTCTCTAAGGGAACAATGGGACACACACAAACGATTATCATGGAACAAAAACCCATCAACTCGATAGTATTTTCCAAATGCGGCCCTTGAAATTTTAAGAAAGGGCTCTTTGAAATCAGAATCAGAAACATAGAGTTTCTTCATAAATTCAAACCCAATATGCTTGGTTTCTAGAGTTGAAAGAAGGGCATACCTGCGTGCGAAGACATCAGTAACAACAGTGTCCTTACCTTGTTTCTACTTTATACCATATGGAAATGTCTCAATGTACTCTCCCCAACGGGCATGTCTTTTTTGATCTTCTGATGGCCTTTGAGATGTTTGAGAAACTCATAATCAATGTGGATCACAAAATCTTTAGGTTAAAGGTAATGCTGCCAAGTCTGAAGCGCACTGACCAAGGCATAGAGCTCCTTGTCATACGTAAGGTAGTTCAAGGTGACTCCACCTAGCTTTTCACTGAAGAAACCAATTGGTCCTTTACCTACATCATAAGCATCACACTCAATTTCAAAGGTCTTTAAGAAATCAGGTAAAGCTAAAAAAGGAGCATTGATAAGCTTCTCTTTTAAGGTTTGAAATGCAGTCTCTTGATCACCTCAGTCATGGGCGCGGCTATAGAACTTAAGTCCTTGACAAACCTCCAATAGAATCCGGCTATACCATGGAAGCTCCTGACTTCTCCAACCGTGTTTAGGCCAGGCCACTCACTGATGGCCTTGGATTTTTGTTCATCCACTTTAATGCCTCCTGGACTCACAACAAAACCTAAAAAGACAAGGTTTATCTGTTCCAAAAGTGCACTTTTTCAGATTGGCATAAACCTTTTCTTCCCTAAGGAAACCTAAGACAAAACACAAATGATGGACATGCTCCTCTAAAGACTTGATCAGGATATCATCAAAGTAAACCAGTACAAAGACTCCTATAAATGACTTAAACACATGCTTCATCAGCTTCATAAAAGTACTAGGAGCATTAGACAACTCAAATGGCATCACAATCCACTCATATAATCCATGCTTTGTCTTAAAGGCTGTTTTCAACTCATCCCCTTCTTTCATCCTAATTGTGGGACCCAGAATTCACCTCAATGTATTTAAGTAACGTTAATGTGAGAAACCAAGAATCTTTGAATGAAAACGAAAATATAAATCGAAAGGAGATAAAAAATAGGGCAAAGAGAGGAAGAATTTTATTGCTTAGCCTATAATCGAATTGATAGCTTGAATGCTCGTGTAAAGATGGTTACAAAGATAGAAATTGATCTTTATATATACAAGACAACCTAAGTCCTAAAATAGCCAAAGTTTCGATGTGGGAACTTGTAGTTTCCTAATTCTTGTCTACTTTCCCTTCTTCTTTCAGGAAAACTTCACGAAATCCTCGTTAAGGCATTGAATCTTAAGGCGGCTACCTTTCGTTGGTTCTGCCAAATCGTATCCTTTTCCCCTTCGGTTTTAGGGTTTTCAATCGATTAAAGTGTTACGATGTTTCCCAAAAACAACACGAAGTTTATTAAAACATCAATAAATTTAAGAAAACATCGATAGGTTCCCGAAATGACTGAGAAGAGGAAATATCGAAGAATGCTCGACCCTATCCGGCTTGGAATCATTTCACGGAGAGAAAATGAGGCCGAGCCGGCCATGCTCCTTGGTGCTCGGTGATGATGTTGTCTGGCTTGGCCAGGGAATGCTCCGAACCGTGCGTCTGGCTCGGCACGAAGCGAGGCGAGATGGGAGAGTGGTCCGGCTCGGTGCTGGCCATCACCTCCGGACCGTCTGGCTCGGCAGAGAATGTTTGCTCATTTGGCCGGTGATTCTGGCTGAGCCGGTCAATTCGCCGCACACCCACCTTCTGGCTCGGCACCAGGGACCATGAGGAGGAGATGCCGAGCTGGCCGTGCCATGATGCTCTCGGTTGTCGATTTTCCTCCGGCTTGGCACGTTTTCGATCACTTTATTTTGCCGATCCGGTAAGCCGATCTGTTCATGCTGCCATCCTGTTTGGTTTTGTGATATGAAAAATTGGAAGAGTTTACGACTTTTATCGATTCTTTGAGAAACTATACAAAAAGTGGAATTTTCGTATACTTTCCGTAAAATTATCGATAAACATAATTTAAGCCAAATTATTTTCCGAATATCGTTTTTTCCCCAAAACTATTCAAATATGGAAATTTTTCCCGATTTAAACATTTTTAGCCGTTAATTCCGAACATGTGGGTTTTGACCCATACATATAGCCCCCCAGCTCGTTAATCTCATGTATGATAATGACGAGGTAGTCCAGAAATATGATATACGAGATTAAGGAGTTAAAATGTTTCTGTCCCCAACTTTTGTGAATAGTTGGCCATCAACCTTTCGTACCAGAATTCCAAACTGATTTCAGAGTGTTGCCGAGCGAGTAACGATTTTATCATTGATGGGCTCGAACTGACAAGAAGGCTGACGAAGTATAGACAAGGAGCCTTAGATTTGCATGGAGGTTTTTTGGCCAAGCTGGCCATGACCTTCCATTGCTTCAAGGACTGTTTGGCTTTTAAGTGTCTTGTACATGTTGAGGGTGATTGGTTTTGAGATACGCTTATGATGTTGCCTCGTTAAAAACCTTTTATTACGAAAAAAATCTGATGGGAAAAGACATGATAAAGGGAAAGAGTGCAACACGTATTAATGATTTTTTACGAAAACATATTTACGTTAAGTTTTTTCTTCTCATTCTAAGTTTTTTGAAAATTTTTGTAAAAGTTTTTCCGAAAAACTGTTCACGTTAAATTTTTTGTAAAAGTTTTTCAGAAAATTGTTCATGGTAAGTTTTTCGAAAGTTTTGGTAAAAGTTTTCCCGCAAAACTGTTTAAGTTAAGTTTTTCATTGGAGTTTTTTCCGAGAACTGTTCATGCCAAGTTTTTCGAAAGTTTTTGTAAAAGTTTTCCTGAAAAGTTGTTCAAGTTAACTTTTTTTGAAGTTTATTCCGAAAAACTGTTCATGCTAAGTTTTTCGTAAATTTTGGTAAAAGTTTTCCCAAAAAACTGTATGATGTTAATGCTAAGTTTTTTTGAAAGTTTTTCATATGGAGAATACAGAGGAAGAGACCTGGCCGAGCCAGTCAGCAGGGATGCCGAGCAGGACTGATCTTGCCCTTTCGTCCTGCATTTCGATCTCAGATGATCATGGGAAGGAGAAGATCTGGCTGCCGAGCCTGACACCTCCAATACCGAACCGGTCGTTCCTCCTACATTATGCACGCACCGGGACGATTTAGAGAGAGAAACAAGAGGTGTCGAACAGGATGTGCTCCGGCGCCGAGTCGGCCACGTGCCCGTCCTCTCGTGATATGATGATCGAGAGAGAGGGAGAGGATGGTCGCCGAGACGGACGCTTCTCTGCCCAGCCGGCCGTGCTCCCGGCTTTCCCCATCATGCCAGACAAGAGAGAGATGGGGTACCGAGCCGGTCAGGAAGATCGGGAGAAGGCCTGCCGAGCTGGCCAAGGCTCCGCGTCTCTCCCTTGCCATTTCTTGGCGATATTGTTGGGAAAATTTTACTTCTTGGAAATCTTTCTAAGTGTTCGAGAAAGACTATTCTCTGTTTGTCTTTTTGTTGGGATGAACAGTGTTTTTGGTGTAGTTTTCACGTTCCTAGCCGTACTATTCTGGGACCCGTTTTCTCCTTTATAAAAGAAGTAGCTCTCCCTTCCAGGAGTTTTCCTCATTTGCTAATGTAAAACTCTCTCCCTTCTCTCTTCTTTCTCTATCTAGATTTTTGCCAAGAATGCCAAGGACACGAAGAACACCTTTTTTTTTGTTAGAAAATATTTTTTTGATCCATTCTCGGAAGAGAACAACTTTTTTCGGGATGATGTTAGTCCTTTGATCTTGGGAGGAGATACCACCGAGGGAAACAAAAGTTCGCATGGCTTCTGTTTTTTGGATTCCTTTCCGACTTGGAATGCCTCGGGTATTCAAGTGAAGCTAGAAGAGCACGATTGCTCTTTTGTGGTCCCACGTGGGGTCTTTTGTGCTCAGGTCCTGACTGAAGAAAGAGGCTGAGTATCTGAATGCTCAGGGTCTTGCTGATGATGATGATCCTCCCAGGAGATTCAGGTCGGGGAAACATAGCATGGTTCCAGGGAGTAATAGTCCATGTTTGTGTGGCAACACGAGTATGGAAACCTTAAGTTCCTTATTTTGTTTTCCCGAGGGGATCGAATTTGTGATACCTAGCCCGGAGGACCATTGTGATCAACCACTTCCCGGCTGTTTCACTGAATGCGAATCCTACTTCGATTCTTCCTTCCTCACTTTTCCCATCCCTACGCTGATTCTCCGATTCCTTGCGATGTATGGCTTGGCGATGGGTCAGATAACTCTGTGAGGGTTGAGGAATTTGTTTGGGCCGATAGTGTTATGCCTTGAGCACAACATCCGGATCAGAGTGTGGCACTTGTTGGGACATTTAGAAGTTCGTCCAACCCGGGTTCTATTACGTTTCCCCCAGGGTTGGGAAGAAGAATTTTTATAACCACATCAGTAAAGACGAAACTTGGAGGAACTTCTTCTTTTACATTCGGGTCAACGAATTACGGTTGAGCCTGAGAATGTCTAGGAAATGATGACCGATTGGTCAGGAATCGGTAGCTAAATCTGGGCTGGTTTTCTGGAGTGTTACTTAGCTAGCTTTTATATTTTACTTGGCTAACTGTTTTCTGTTTTGTTTCAGATCGCCCGATAATGAGTACCATCCCAGCATTCTTGTATTGTGTTTGGATCGAGTTGTCTAGCTTTGGGAATTTGACTTGGGATCTCCACTTCGTTTATCGGAGGGTCACGACTGCTTGGTGTTTGCATAAGGATTATTCGTTCTTTGATCAATCTCAAGAATCGCCGAGAAAAATGGGAAAAACATGTTAGTCGCCCAACAGTTCAAGGCTCAGGAGAAGGAGTTCGTTTAGACTGGAGGAGTTGTGCCTGTAGTTGACTCCGATGAGGTTGACGAGGGGGAGATCCCTCATGTTTTGACCCCCCTGGACCAGGGTAAAGGGATTGCTTACGGTGGTGAGCAGTCTACCTGTTCCCCCACTCGGAAGAAGGCGCCGAAAGTTGCTGAATACGAGTTCAGTGTCCTAGGTCCCCTGAAGATGGTAAAGAGATAACGCATGCTGCTCTCCTTAGCTCATTTCTACACCTTGGTGCTGAGGTAGTCCTGTTTACAGACTTCTGAAAGAAGAAGAGTTACGAAAAGACGGCGCGCCGCGGTTTTGAGTGAAGCGAGACTTAGTTATTTTTTCAAGAAATCATCACTCTTTTGTCTATTGCTCGTCTCTCGTTCTTTTCTGTTTCTCACCTATTTATCTGACATGGAGAGTTGTTATGAAAAGAGACTTCCTGCTGGGCACTCAGGGAGGAGAGATCTGAGGAGCTCGACGCCAAAAATATGCTGAGATGAAAAGTTTCAAGGACGAGTTTGAGTGTGCCAAAGCTGCTCATGTTGAGGAGCTCGAGCGGGTTTGTGCTGAACTTTTCGCAGAGAAGAAGGAATTTGGGAGGAACATGTGCAAGGATACTGGGCAGGAGTGTTCTTCCTTAGTGAAGAAGTATCGCCTTCGAGGTGATAACGCGAGAGCCTTCATGGCCAAAGTGGGCGAGGCCCAAGAGGAGCTCATTGTTTCTGAAGCAGTTATTTCGAACCTGGAGCTGTACAAATTATTTGAATCTGGGGACGAGACCAAGATTGCTGAGTTCAAGGGTAAACTCCTGGTTCGCGAGATTTGTTGGGGTCAAAACCCACCCCTTGGAGATTGATGAGACAGAAATTTGGTTTAGGGACCGAAAATCCCATCCGAAAGGATTTTCTAG
This sequence comes from Sisymbrium irio, assembly GCA_000411075.1. Classification (NCBI taxonomy): domain Eukaryota; kingdom Viridiplantae; phylum Streptophyta; class Magnoliopsida; order Brassicales; family Brassicaceae; genus Sisymbrium; species Sisymbrium irio. The sequence continues at coordinate 43,133 of KE153910.1, forward strand.
AGCATTAAAACCCACCAGAGGTGCAAAGAACAAGTCTGGTCGCCATTTCCTCTAAAGGAA
>KE153914.1:8769-20185 GCA_000411075.1 Sisymbrium irio
GGCCTGTGCTGAACCTTCCGTGCATCATGCATTGGACCATCCGACTGAGCCAAACCGAGCCAAAACATCAAGGAATGAACCTGGACATAATCTGAAGAGTCAGTCAACTAGGAGCACGCCTATTTAAAGCCTAGGAGTCATCTTTGACTGACTTAGTCAATTTAATTAAGTTTTCTCATTTCCTATGCATTGTTTATACACAAAATATTTATTATTTTTTGTCCTTTCATCTATTTGTAATCCTATAAATTGGAACTGACTTCATTGAATAAAATTAGTCAAGTTTTGAGTTTTAATTTAGTTTTTTCTTTTCCCTGAGTGAGAGAGAGAGTTCTTTAGCTTGTTCATCGTTTTGAACATGGCTAGTTGATTTGGTGGTTAGCCAATTCTTCTTTGATTTGTTTGGTGGTCAGTCATAGATCAAACTTCTTAGGTGATTAGCCTTAGAATTTAGGAATATCAGAAGTCATTCCGCAACTTCTGACAATCCATTCAATCCATCTCAATTCCAGAAGTTTGTTTTGCCTTCTTCGAACCTATCCAACACCCAGCTGAAGTGATCCTCTAATTTTGGGTGTATCAAAGGATGCCGAGCTGATCAGCTCCTCATTCGGGAGCACGGAACTCGCCGGGTCGGCACAAAGGAAGAAGAGCCGAGGCCGAGCCAATCGAAACTCCCACTAGCTCGCCCTTTTGGAGTGGGGTGAAGGGAGGCCGAGCAGGGCGCACTCACCTACGTCCATCAGCTCGGGTTTTAGGGAAAGAGGAGGAAAAAACAGAGCTCGTCACTCTATTGAATGCCGTTTTCCCAAAAAGTTCGGTTTTATTGCGGTTTATCGGAAATCATACGAAAAATAAGTTTATAAACTTTTCGTAAACTTATCAATAAAAATAGTTTTATTCAAACTATTTTCTGAATTATCGTTCTTTTTTCTAAAATATTTAAATGTGGAAACTTTTTCGATATTTAAACATTTTAACCCTTTAACCCTTAAATCTGGAAATGTGGGTTTTTATCTGATCCCAGTTTTTGAACCTATTAGCCGGACTCACCAAATTTGACAAACCGTCCTAAAAAGATAACAATATGCATCTCACACATTGGGTAATCATGATTAGTTGGTTGATGCTATGACGAAATTGTTTTCACGAGTTCGATTTTTAAATTAACTTATCAGGCCAAGATTGGAGACACTTCCCTGTCTCCATCCGTAAAATATGTGTTGATATTGTACTTTATTTAGATATCCATTCGTAATTTCATCTATTATATATATATATATAGTTGTGGTAATGGATTTTCATATTAAAATTAAACGTGGAAGGCAAGAAATATTAAATCTTTAACGCTTTGATCAACCAAAGATCTCGCCTATCTTTACTTTGCTTAGATCGATTCAAAAAGATCTCATATCATGTGGGTTAAGATTTAACCATTAAAAACTGAAAGAAAGAGAAAAAAAATTGGTTCGTTGGGAAGTCAGAAGTGTTTCAAGCAAAAACGTGGGAGTGATTATTTCGACAATGATTACAATAAAACTCACATTATTGCACATGCAAAATGCTTTGGTCAAAATCCGTCTACTTTCTCTTTTAAATCATGATTTTTTAAAATAAATAATAGTTTTGAAAATGAATAATTAAAAAGGCGAAAGAAAAAACGCAGTTCTCTCGTGCGTCTCTAGTGGCTATAACTATAACTTATTGATAACCCGACAGAAAAATAGAAAAGTAAAAGTTTCGAAAGAAATAAAGATTCCCTCCAAAAAATAATGCTAAAAAATAAAAAAAATTATTAAAAATAAAAAAATGGTCTTAAACTTTTGCTCTATTAATAGGTACGAGTTGAATATCTGAACATTACCAAAAAACACCACCATGAATTCTTGCTCCTTCACTATCTTCACCTTCGCAGCCCTTATCGTTGTCGATTGCTTAAGTTTAACCGGAGCTCTCACCTGTCACCTTGATGACGAGGCGGGTCTTTTAGATTTCAAAGCGGGTATCACCCGAGACACTTTTGGCTTTCTGAACAATTGGGAGAAAGGTACTGCCTGCTGCTCCTGGAATGGGGTCAGATGCATCAACGACCGCGTCACTGAATTGCAGGTATCCGGATATGGCTTTATTGGGGGCAAGAAAGTCAAACTGGCCGGAACTATCTCGCCGTCGCTGGCCAAACTTAAGCATCTCGAGAGGGTTTTCTTTAGCGATCTTGGAGAGATCAAAGGTTCTTTTCCCCAGTTCCTTTTTAAATTACCAAAGCTAAAGTTCCTTGACATTAGAAACAGTCGTCTATCCGGTCCACTTCCAGCAAACTTGGGAGCACTAAGCAAGTTGGAAGAGCTCGGTGTGGAGAATAATCTGTTCACCGGCCCGATCCCGACTCCCCTATCAAATTTGACTTGGCTCAATCTAGCTGGCAACCGCCTCTCTGGCACCATCCCGGATATTTTCAATTCCTTCACTAGCCTCAGAAATCTCGCCCTCTCCCGCAACAGATTCGTGGGGAAACTTCCTCCCTCTATTGCCTCCCTTGCACCCACTCTCCAGTACCTCGATGTGAGCCAGAACAGTCTCTCAGGGATGATCCCAAACTATTTATCAAGATTTAAGAAGCTCTCCCTTTTGGATCTCTCGAGCAATCAATTCTCAGGGGTCGTCCCTATGGGTTTCACCAATCTAACCAGTATTTATGATTTCAATATCTCTCGCAATCTTCTTACAGGTCCATTTCCTACCCTTAATTTCGCCTACGATGGCCGCATCAGCTCTCTGGATCTGTCGTACAACAAATTTGAACTGAAAACGATTCCGAAGTGGGTGACCTCGTCGCAGCTCATCTATACTTTGAAGCTGGCTAAATGCGGGATCAAGATGAACCTAGACGACTGGAAGCTAAATATAAACCAATCTGTTTCTTACATCGATCTGTCAGAAAACGAGATCACGGGTAGTCCAGCAAGGTTCGTGAACCATATGGATACTCTATGGGAATTTTATGCATCGGGGAACAAACTCCGATTTAACTTAGGGAAGCTGAACTTCACAAAGTCACTCACAAAGGTCGATCTCTCAAGGAACTTGATATTTGGGAAGGTTCCAGCATCCGTGGCTAGACTGGAAATGCTAAACTTGAGTCACAACCATCTTTGCGGAAAGCTTCCTCTTACAAAGTTCCCAGCCAGTGTGTTTGCTGGCAACGATTGTCTTTGCGGCTCTCCCCTCTCTCCTTGTAAAATTTAGCGGCAAGAACACTAAAATTTTGCTTTTGGATTTACAATGACATTAAAGGGTCAACAAAATTTGTTTCTTTGTTTTCTAGTGGGAACCTCGTTCAAAGAACTTAAAGATACCAACAAGTTGTAATGAATTTTTCTAAGTATTTGGATAGAAAAGTATTGGGAAATAAACTACAGTCCACTAAGATATGTCAATTAACTACTGACTTCTCCAACTTGCTCCTGTTAGTAGCTCTGTTTCCAATGAGACTATTTTGATTTACTCGTTCAAAGGTATATAGCCTATTTTTTGTAGAGATAGTTTGCTTTGTGTGTTTAGTCTGAAATATACTTGTATTCATACTTATACGCCCTTAATGTTCATAGCGTGCAAAACAGTGGTTTGGTTTTATGATTCCAGTTTCTCCATGTAGGTTCCTCTAAATCGTTGATCTTTTACATTTAACATAGTAATATACTAGCAACTTGTTTTATAATCAAGGTGGATTGAAATGAAATGTATCGAAATGAAATGCAGTCTTCGTTCTCCCTCTGTATTCTATCGTCAAATAAAATATTTTATATTTCTCTCCTGGACACTGTTATTCATTCCCTTAATAAGACTGAAAAATATAAAAATTGCAGATACATATTTATTGACTAACTAAAAACTAACTCATAAACTGGAAAAAAAGAGAGTATACGAATCACTGTAAGAATCATTAAATGGGGTCACATATATTAATATCAAATATGTTAGGATCAATAATTAATTAGTTTAATTCTGTATTGGTCACTTTTAAATGAGGTAAAAGGTAATGTAAATAAGTATTATGAAATATTATGTGGATATTTTTGGTATTCTAATTTGATGACATGCTAAATTAGAAATTAATACTCTATATAAGGTTATGGTCTCCAAACAACCCTAATCCGAAAATACAGAAATTCTCTGCATCCCATTACCAGAGAACTAAAGTCACATAGAGTTTGTCTGCAAGAACCATAACCACAATTCCTAAATCAATCCATAGATCCATCAAGTACGCTTCCGCTTCAGCTCTTATTATTCAGAGATTGACATGAGTTTATGGTTTTATGGGAACCACGAACAAATGGTTCTAACAATGGGTATCAGAACATCATGTTCAATTTCTGTTTAATAATCAGGGTTATGTCTAGATTTATTATTCTGGAACCTGTGGATTAAGTTTTAGTTAGATCTAAAATATGTGTTTGTTTAAATCTACTTCTGGAATCAATAAAATTAAGGTTTTGATTAGATCTGGATTATATGCATGTTTGGATTAAATCTTGGGATGGATTATGCAATTGCTTGTTGTTTATTATTGAGTTTTCGGTTTAGTAGTGAGCTATTAATAAATATTGTTCTCTTTTGCAGCACACGTTGCTGCAGTATCTGCAAACTTAGGTTCAATTCCAACAATTTATGGTTTCAATTATAAGGAATGGAAAAGTAAAGTTAATATTGTCCTTGGGTGTATGGATCTTGACCTTGCGCTAAGGATTGAACAACCCGCTTCTCCCACAGATACCAGCACTGCTGAGTATAAGACGGTTTATGAGAAGTGGGAACGTTCTAATCGTATTGGTTCAATGATCATTATGTACACCATTCCGGAAACCTTTAGAGGTAATGAGGGGACTAATAATCTCAAACAGTTCCTTGCTGAAATGGACATGCAGTTTGTAAGAAGCGATAAAGCAAAAATAAGTATGCTTCTGTATCGCTTCAGCACCATGATGTATCACGGCAAAGGAAACATAAGGGAATACATTTTGGAAATTTCCAATACTGTTTCAAAACTTAAGGCACTAAAGACTGAGCTTTCAGAAGAGGTGCTCATATTATTTGTCTTAAATTCTCTTCCTCCTCAGTTCAATCAATTGAAATCTAATTACAACACACAGAAGGAGAAATGGAATCTTAATTAGCTCATTATGTATTGTGTGAATGAGGAAGAGAGGATGAAATAAGAAAGGTCTGAAAGTGCTCATATGGTTAATACCTCTAAGGTTCATGGTAAAAGAAGGAAAACTGAGGTCATTGAGAATGAGGCTTCTAAGGGTCCATCTCAAATGAAGCATGCTTAGGTTGAGGATACATTGTTATTTTGTAGAAAGGCTGGACACAGGAAGAATGACTGCCAAAAGTATCATGCTTGGCGTGGGAAAAAGGGTATGTTCCTTGCTATGGTCTGTTCTGAGGTGAATTTAGTTGATGTACCCAGAAACACTTGGTGGTTAGATTCGGCTGCAACCACTAACATAGGTGTTTCATTGCAGGGTTGCCTGAGCTACTGAAAACCAACTGAAGCTGAAATATGCATTCATATGGTTAATGGTATTTAGTGCAAGGCAATTGCGCATTTTAGACTGTTTTTTAGTACTGGTCGTTTTTGGATTTGAAAGACACTTTTGTTGTACCGTCAATTAGACAGAATTTGGTTTATATACCTTATTTAGAAAAATCTGGTTATTCTTGTCTAACTGAGAATGGAAAGGTTTCTTTGTCTTTAAATTCAGAATTAATTGGAACCGGTGTTCTTATGGAAAATCACATTCTTCATTTACTTGACACTCAACCTACTCATAATGAAAGTTTGAGTGTTGAATCAAGGGGTACTAAACAAAAATTCGATAATGAAAATTCAGGTAATCTTTGGCATAAGCGTTTAGGTCACATCTGTAGAAATATAGTTGAAAGACTTGTGTCAGATGGTATATTGGATTTTGTTGATTTCACAAATTGTGATGATTGTGTGGATTGCATTAAAGGAAAACAGACCAATCATAAGAAATTAGGAGCATATAGAGCTACAGAAGTCCTTGAGTTGATAGATACATATATTTGTGGCCCTTTCCCTAAGGCATTAGGAACGGTCAACAATACTTCATATCTTTCATAGACGATTACTCTCGATATGAATACTTGTTTCTTATTCATGAAAAGTCAGAATCTTTGGACGTGTTCAAAAGGTTTAAGGCTGAAGTTGAAAACCAACTTGAGGGAACGATAAAGACTGTCAGATCTGATCGTGGTAGTGAATACTACGGTCAGTATGATGGATCAGGTGAACAACGTCCAATACCATTTGCCAGATACCTAGAGGAGTGTGGAATTGTCCCTCATTACACCATGCCTGGATCTCCCAGTATGAATGGTGTATCTGAAAGACGTAATCACACTCTTACGGACATGGTAAGGAGTATGATTTGTCATTCTACCTTACCAGAATCACTCAAGGGAGAGGCACTAAAGACTGCAGCTTACATTCTTAATAGATTACCAACTAAAGCAACTGCAAAAACACCTTATGAGCTTTGGAATGGAAGAAAACTTAGTCTAAAGCATTTTAACATTTGGGGATGTCCAGCTGAGGCTAGGCCTTATAGGCCATTTGAGAAGAAATTGGAATCCAGAACTGTGAGCAGTTACTTTATTGGTTGTTCGGAGCGACCTAGGGGCTTTAAGTTTTATGATCTCATACAGAAAAATATTTTTGAGACAGGTACAACTACATTCTTTGAGGATGTTGAATTTGGGGGGAGAAATGAGGTTAGGGACATCATCTTTGAGGAAGAATCGGACTCATGTTCTAATCCGATTCATATAGTTGCTTTAGATAAAGCAAATGTGGAACCCAAGTTGATACTGAAGTTCTTCCTCCCAATGAAGATGACAATGTTATTGAACATGACGGTCAAATTCAAAATCCTCAAGAAGTAGTGCAACAAGATCAAGTGCCTTTGCGGCAATCCACTAGAGAAAGAAAGAACGTTATTCCGGAGGATTATATAATGTATCTTTTGGAACAAGAGGAAAATCAAACCCAATTGGAAAATGATCCTATCAATTTCCACGAGGCTTTGGGTTGTTCCAATTCGGATAAGTGGGTCAAAGCTAGTGAGGAAGAGTATCAGTCAATGCTAGCCAATCAAGTTTGGGACGTTGTCTTATTACTAGAAGGAAAGAAAATCATTGGTTGCAAATGGATATTTAAAACCAAATTGGATTCAAATGGTAATGTGGAGCGTTATAAGGCTCGTCTAGGGGCTTAAGGCTATACTCAAAAGGAAGGGATTGACTAATAAAGATGCATTTTCTTCAGTTTTGACAAAGGATCCTTTTAGGACAATCATGGCCCTTGTTGGACATTATGATGTAGAGCTTCATCAGATGGATGTAAAGACAGCGTTTTTCAATGGAAACATTGATGAAACGATTTATATGTAGCAACCAGAAAACTTTGTGATAGGTGATCCAAAGGAAATGGTATGCAAATTAAAGAAATCTATCTATGGACTCAAGCAAGCTTCTCGTCAATTGTATCACAAATTTCATGAAGTAATCACCTCCTTTGGTTTTGAGGTGAATTTGGTTGAGGATTGTGTATATAAAAAAAAATTAAGTGGGAGCAAGTGTATTTTCCTGGTTTTATATGTCGATGACATACTTTTAGGCACTAACGATATGGTTATACTGGTTGAAACCAAGAGATTTCTTAAGAAGAATTTCGAGATGAAATTTCTTGGTGAGGCATCTTTTGTATTAGGGATCGAGATTCATCGAGTTCGTTCTCGAGGAATTATTAGATTATCACAAAAGGGTTATTCGATAAAGTACTTAAAAGATTTGGAATGCATGATTGCAAACCAGGAGATACCCCGATCGCTAAGGGAGACAAATTTTTTCTCAAGCAATGCCCTAAAGGAAAGTTGGAAATTCAGGAGATGAAAAAGATCCCTTATGCATCGGCAGTAGGGAGTCTAATGTATGCTCAAGTTTGTACGCGTCCGGATATTGCGTACATAGTTGGAGTTTTGGGCAGATGCTTAAGTAACCAGGTATGTACCATTGGAAAGCAGCCAAAAGGGTCATGAGGTACATGCAAAGAACAAATGACTATATGCTCACTTATCAGAGATCAGAAAATATGGAGATCATTGGGTATTCTGATTCTGATTTTGCTGGATGCCTAGATAGTAAAAAGTCCACTTCAAGCTATGTTTTTCTTTTGGCCGGTGGAGCTGTTGTTGGGCGTAGTGCAAAGCAATCTTTGGTAGTTTCCTCCACAATGACGGCATAATTTTTAGCAGTTTTTGAGGTATTCGACATGGAACTTTGGCTAAGGAATTTTGTCACTGGGCTGCAGATTGTTGAAGGGGTCGAAAGAATATTAAATTTATATTGTGACAATAAATTAGCTGTTATGTACTCCAATATGAATAGGAGTGCGAAAAAGTCCAAGTTTATTGAAATTAAGTTTCCGGTTGTTCAGGAAAGGGTACAAAGTGGAGATATTTCCATAGGACACTTAGGGACAAACTCCATGATAGCAGATCCTCTTACTAAAGGAGTTACACCGAAGGTCTTTCATGAGCATACTGCTCGAAAGGGTGTTTTAGAGTTTGAGGATCATTTGGTTTTTTGGGAGTTGTCATTCGGTTTTTTTGGGTTCTATGTTTTGGTTGTGCACATTTCAGTATCTGATCAGAAATTAAGTTTAAGTATTCGGTTTACACTTTGTACACTAAAGTTAAAGGATCTCACTAAAGTAGGACCAGTTGAAAAATGACTTGTGCTGGCCATTTTCATGCCACATGTTTCATAATCGATCTATGAGATTTGGTTATACTGATTTCAGTGATTATGGAAGGTTTAGTTTTGGTTAATACTTTATAACAAAAACCGCCATAGTCCTATGTTGTTATAACTGATGGACGAGATTGTTTTATGCTCCCAGAATTAATGACATATTAGAGCTCATAAGGTCTATCACATTTTCAGGCACATATATGACCCATGAGGAGATGGTATGAATCAATAAGTGGGGTTACATATGTTAATACCAAATGTCTTAGGGTCATTAATTAATTAGCCCAATTCTGTATTGGTCACTTTTGAATAAGGTAAACAGCTATGGGCATAAGTGTTATGAAATATTATTATGTGGATACATTTGGTAATTTCTAATTTGATGATGGGCCGAATTAGAAATTAATACTATATATAAATAGAAGGTTATGGTTCCCAGAAAACCTTAATCCAAAAATACAGAAACTCTCTGCATCCCATCACCAGAGAACTAAAGTCACATAGAGTTTGTCTGGAAGAGTCATCACAACAATTTCTAAATCATTCTATGGATCCATCAGGTACGCTTTCGCTTCAGCTCTTATTATTTAGAGATTGATATGCGTTTATGGTTTTAGGGGAACCATGAACAAAAAGTTCTAACAACAAGAGTTTCGAGACAAACGGAAATTCTATAAAATTTAATTATCAGACTTGTTGTCAGAGATTTGTTATCATCGACCAAATTACTAAGCCGAAAGATTTTGTCGTTGGAATACTATCAATGATTATCTTTTTTTTAGAGATCTATGAAGATGCAGGAATTTGAGTCAATTTGTGGATTAGACAAGAAGTGGTAGAAGAAATTTAGAAGTGATGCGAGGAACCAAGCCATATTTTGGAGTTAAAAAAATCTGAATTCTGAGTTGGACACTATGTTCAAAACAATGAATTAAGGATCGGTAGTCGAGCTAGATGCAAAATATTGGGAGATAAAGAAGAATAAGGATCTCCCTTCCTTATTTTTACGAGAAGAATAAAGAAGAGGATAACTGTAACACCCGTAAACCAAGTGTTTTGGGGCGACTGAGCTGGGTCGGGAGCTGAAAAGTCAGTTTGCCCGGGGCAAAACTGGAAATGGACGTGACAAAATATATATATATCAAGCTAAATGGAGCTGAACGGGCCAAAACATGACTTACCGGGTTAAAATGGCTCAGACCGTGACTTTCGGAGTGAGGTGTCGGATAGACAGAGCTGATCGAGCTGACTGGTCGGTACTTGGAAAAGTTAGCTCGGCAAACGGCCAAAACGGTTATTATGGTCGGGTAGCTCAGCTGGACGGAGTGTTATCGAGCTAAACTGATTGTCTATCGGGCAAAAACTGCCATCAGACGGTTAAAGGAAAAGTCGCACTTGGGAAGAGTTATAGCGCGGGGACGGACGGTTNGAGCTGACTGGTCGGTACTTGGAAAAGTTAGCTCGGCAAACGGCCAAAACGGTTATTATGGTCGGGTAGCTCAGCTGGACGGAGTGTTATCGAGCTAAACTGATTGTCTATCGGGCAAAAACTGCCATCAGACGGTTAAAGGAAAAGTCGCACTTGGGAAGAGTTATAGCGCGGGGACGGACGGTTGATGAAAACCCGCGCACAGACAGTGGTTTAGCACGGGGAAAAGGTTGCACGACGCAGGACGGTTTTTCCTGACAGTTTTATGGGGCATAAGGAGAACCGTTTAATTAAGAAGAAAGGCTAAAGCAGTTATTCTTCGTGCAAAAACACTGAAAAAACATTCTGATGAGAGAATTGGCGATTTGCTCAAGAGAATACAAAAAGTGTCGAGAGTTCATCCGTTTGCTCGAGTTATCGGCGTACGGCGTACGAGCTAAATGTTCGTCTGTGGGAAACGATCGGGAATTGGTGGATTTGACTGTATAAAAGGTGTCAGAAAACAGTAATCGTCGGGGTAAGGTGAGTGCGGGTTCCCTTGGTTCAAACTATGATCGGAATGCATGATTACTTAATCTAGTACGGTTAGGTATAATCCTAATTGATTGCTTATCTGAATATTCATTGTTCTGCTTGGCATGGCCGGTCGATTGATCACTAGGGCCGGAGCATACAGTGCATGTTGGGCGAGATGACCTTATTACTGGACTAGATCACAGTTTTAGCCCAGTTTACGAAATGATTGACTCGGTCAAGTATCTGTAGGATTTCGCATGATAGACTTAATGTATTTATGTTGTTGCGATTGTATGTTTGGCTCGGTGGGACGGGTTAACCGCTCTCACTAAGCATTATGTTGCTTACGCCTCCTTTGTGGACGAAGGTAATGATGATAGCACTGGATGAGCCGCGGGACAAGGAAAAAGGATGGGGAATGATGGTGTATTATTGGATAGAATCGGCTAAGTTCAATTATGTAATAGCTTATTAGCAAACTCTCATTGTTGTACTGAACCTCGTTTTATTCTATTCAATAAAATGTTTANGGTCGGGAAAATGGGTTAGGGAGTTTCAATTGGTATTAGAGCATAGTCGGTTCTAGGACAGTTCTTAGTGTGAACGGGTTAGTGGGTTAAACCATCCTTC
>KE153915.1:0-13555 GCA_000411075.1 Sisymbrium irio
ATGCCGAGTCTGTTACGAGTTGTTGATCATCTTCTTGTATCTTCTTCTTCAGCTGTAACTCGTGACCTTGGTTTGTAAGGTTCGCGAGCTTCGTTATTAGTGCAGTTGCTGGGCTGAGTCTGGCTCCTGGAGAGTAGTATCACACATCGTGAGCGAACTCCTGGGTAAACATCTTGTGCATGTTCTTTACTTGCTTTCTTGTGTTGATCGATTCATTGAGAGAGAGAGAGAGAGAGAGTTGTTGCGTGGAGAGTAGAGTTCTATTTATGCGTGATAGAATCAGGTTTACGTTGTTACAAGTGGTATCAGAGCTCAGGAGGAGCTGGTTCTTTCTCCGATGATGGCGATTCCTTCGGGGTCTGCTCAGGTGGAGCGTTTCGATGGCACATGTGACTTCTCGATGTGGACGATTCGAATGATGGCGCACTTCGGCGTTTCTGGGTTGAAAGAAGTGATTCTCAATGACAATTTTGAGATCACTGTTCCGGTTAGAAAGGCGGAAGAGAAGAAAGGTGATGATGTTGATGATGATGCGGAGACGTCAGAGTCGAAAGTAATCTTGGATCCGATTAAGGTTGAGAAAGATGAAACGGCTAAATATATGATCATTGTCAACATAAGTGATCAAGTCTTGAGGAAGGTGAAGCACTGCACCACTGCTGCTTCAATGTGGACATTGCTCGACAGGCTATACATGTCAAAATCCTTGCCCAATCGGATTCATGTTCAATCTCAGTTCTACAATTACAGATGCGACAGTTCAAAGACGATTGATGTAAATGTAGCTTTCTTGAAGATTGTTGTTGAGATGGGAAGTTTGAATGTTAGTGTGACAGATGAGATACATGCAATCGTGTTCTTGAATTCTCTTTCAGCGAGTTATGATCGACTCAAGCATACGTTGAAATATGGCAAAGATTCTTTGACGTTAGAGGAGGTTATTACAGCCGCTAGGTCCAAACAAAGGGAGTTATCAGAGAGAAGGAGGACTGATCAAGGATCTGCAACGCTGCTATATTTAAATGATGGAGGAAGAAAATCAAAGTGTGACTCTAAGGACTCCAAGAATGGTAGAGGTTGGAGCAAGTCTAAGAATCGTAAGGTCACTTGTTGGTATTGTAAAAAGGAAGGACATGTCAAGAAGGAATGCTATTCATACAAGAGAAGAATGGACAGTGATGGCGATGATGAGGCTGCAATCGTTATTGATGATCTTGAAAGCGACGATGCTTTGAATGTGTCAAGTGAAGAGATCAAAGACACTTGGGTTATAGACTCTGGATGTACGCATCATATGACGTCTATGCGAGATTGGTTTGTAGATTTTGAAGAAAAGGCAGTGAGCAAGGTTCTTCTTGGAGATTTTCACTCGGTGGAAGCTCAGGGCATCGATACAATTCGTTTGAATACTCACGGAGGGAGTATCAAGTATCTGAAGAATGTTAGATATGTCCCAAATTTGAGAAGAAACTTGATATCTACTAGCACTATGGATCGGATTGGCTTTGTTCATTCTGGTGGAGGAGAGAGAATAAGATTCCACAAGAATGACAAATTGGCGCTTCAAGGTACTATGAAAAGAGGTCTTTACATTCTTGATGGTGAGACCCTTGTTGATGAATTCTGTAATATGGAAGTAAGCGCTGAGAAGGCGTCGTTGTGGCACAGCAGGTTGGGGCATATGGGATTCAAAAACATGCAGGTCCTTATTAGGGATGGCATATTGAAGAAGAAATATATCGGAAGGATGTCTTTTGTGAACATTGTGTGCTAGGAAAGGCGAAGAGAGTCAGTTTTGGAACCGTGAAGCACAACACAAAGAAGATTTTAGACTACGTCCATGCAGACCTTTGGGGGTTACCAAATGTTCAACCCTCATTTGCAGGCAGCCAGTATTTATTGTCCATCATTGATGATCATTCACAGAAAGTGTGGATCTTGACATTAAAGACTAAAGATGAGACGTTTAACAAGTTTTGTGATAGGAAGACTTTGGTGGAAAATCAGGTTGATCGAAAATTTAAGTGTCTCAGAATTGATAATGGGATGAAATTCTGCAACAATGCTTTTGATGAGTTCTGTCGAAAGTTTGGTATTGCTAGACACATGACATGCACTTACACTCCACAGCAGAATGGAGTGGCAGAGCGTATGAACAGGACTATTATGGAAAAGGTGTGGTGTCTGTTGAGTGAGTCTGGTCTGGATGAGAGGTTTTGGGCTGAAGCTGCCGCCACATCGGTTTACATGATAAACCGAACCCCTTCGTCGACAATCGGCTTCAAATCTCCTGAGGAAGTTTGGATTTGTAAGACTCCAGGTTACAAACACATGCGGAAGTTTGGCTCAGTGGCATTCGTCTACTTAGATCAAGGGAAGTTGAAGCCAAGAGCAGTAAAAGGTATCTTTGTTGGTTATCCTGCTGGAACAAAAGGGTACAAGATATGGTTGCTTGATGAACAGAAAGTTATCATCAGCAGAAATGTAAAGATCCATGAAGCACAAGTCTACCGAGATGTAGTGAATGGCAGAACTAAGGTATCAGAAGAAAAGAATGATGGAAAGGTTCTCGTTGATGTCTCACTTCCAAGTTCTCAACCAGAAGAAGGACAAGATCACATGGCAGAGTTGAGGTCGGTTGGAGCTAGTCAGAGTCCCGAGACTCATGAAGATGTTGATGATCAGTCTGAATCAGGAAGTGTTGACAGATCAAGTCTGTCTAACTATCAGTTAGCAAGGGATCGGAGTCGAAGGACCATTGTACCTCCAGTTCGTTATGAGGACTATGATTGTTCTGAAGAAGAAATCATGTTTGCTTTGACTATGTCAGAGTTAATGAATGTTGAGAAACCCAGTGACTATGCTAAAGCAAGGGCAAGCGATAGTTGGGATAAATGGAATGTGGCAGCCGATGATGAAATGGATTCCTTGAAGAGAAACAATACATGGGTTTTGGTAAAGAAGCCTGAAGGAAGGAAAGTTATTAGATGTCGTTGGTTATTCAAGATCAAGCCAGCATTTGAGATGAAAGATTTGAGAGTGTCCGAGATAAGAAGAATGGCACTCTCAGATTGTCTAAGTCGTGTTATTTGAAGAAGGTAATTCAGAATTTCAGAATAGAGGAAGCAAAGAGTACTCAGACACCGATTGGATCTCACTTCAAGCTCAAGTCAATCAAGGAAACAGAGGAATGCACTGACACTGAGGTAACACCATATCTCTCGGCTGTTGGTAGCATAATGTATGCTATGATAGGTTCTAGACCGGACCTTGCCTATAGCATAGGATTGGTAAGTAGGTTTATGAGTAGACCTGGAGAGATTCATTGGGAAGCTGTGAAATGGTTATTGAGGTATATAAAGGGATCATTGGACTTGCATCTGGTTTATACAAGAGATAAGGATTTCACGGTTCAAGGTTTCTGTGATTCTGACTACGCAGCTGATTTAGATAAGAGAAGTTCTACGTCAGGTTATATCTTCACTGTTGATGGTAATGTAGTGAGCTGGAAGTCTTGTCTGCAACCGGTGGTAGCATTGTCAACTACCGAAGCCGAGTTCATTGCTATGTCTGAGGCTGTGAAGGAAGCTATGTGGATAAGAGGATTTCTTGACGAGCTTGGTTACAAACAGTCTGCAGCAAAGCTTTTGTGTGATTCGCAGAGTGCTATTTTTTTGTCGAAGAACAGTGTATTTCATGAACGTACCAAACACGTTGCTGTGAAATACTACTTCATCAGGGATGCTATTTCAGATGGTGAGGTGGAGGTGCTCAAGATTCACACGAGTAGGAATCCGGCTGATATGTTGACTAAAGTGATTCCGGTGGGAAAGTTCAAGGCAACCTTGGAATTTCTCAGGGTGACTCAAGCTTGAGGCTTGCGTCGCGAGCCAGGTGGTTTAAGCTTAGTGCCTGACTGCATTTTAACACGAAGTTGTTTTGTTGTTATATTGAGTATATGATCATGGTGGAGTTTGTTGTATAATGATCATAGACTCGGTTTAATTAGAGTTGGTTTTACTCGGGACTCAGTTTAAAGTTCAATCAGTTGTACCATTCAATTGTTCCAGTTATTGGGATTGTTTGGTTTAGCTGATTAATTATGTTCTGTAAATATATAAAAGGATGCCGAGTCTGTTACGAGTTGTTGATCATCTTCTTGTATCTTCTTCTTCAGCTGTAACTCGTGACCTTGGTTTGTAAGGTTCGCGAGCTTCGTTGTTAGTGCAGTTGCTGGGCTGAGTCTGGCTCCAGGAGAGTAGTATCACACATCGTGAGCGAACTCCTGGGTAAACATCTTGTGCGTGTTCTTTACTTGCTTTCTTGCGTTGATCGATTTTTTGAGAGAGAGAGAGTTGTTGCGTGGAGAGTAAAATTCTATTTGTGTGTGATAGAATCAGGTTTAAGTTGTTACAAAGGCGTTATTAGCTAGGTGGTGGTTATGCGATATGTGAGAACGAGAGCTTCACTTGAGAGGAGGAGCATCTGTTGGCACATCTTGCTTTTGCATGCTGCGTTAAGTGAAAACATTAACATAACATATATATATATATATATATATATATAAGATAGCAGCCACGACCAAAAACATGGATTAATCATCATCGCTACTTCATTCAAACCTTGAAGGAGGCGTGGAGGTACAAGTAGTAGTGGTAGCCTCATCAGACATTGATTGATATACATGCTAGCTCGAGTAATTCTGGTGTGGCCGACTAAACGACAACGACTACAAAATCCTCTGTGTTCTGGTTCTGATCTCTACCCATGATACCATGAATCAATGGTCCTAAACTCCACACTGGAGTTTTCTTCATTGTCACTGTAGTGAAAAACTAACCGCATTTTCCTTGTCTCTTATGGAAGAAGAAAGGCTTGTATGTTGTCTTATATCATTTACTTTATCTCAAGTTAAATATATCTTGTTATATCGAACTGTATAGTTTTGTTTCATATATAAAAAAAAAAATTGGTAATGTGTATGGATTATTGTAGTTTTATAAAAACCATTTAGTTCATGTATGTGCCTAACCCTAAGTAATGATTGTTTCAAATGTCAAGTAGATTAATTGTTCTATGTTAGATAATAACTTGATTTTACTGGTTTGTATTGTTTGTTGTGTAATCTCTACTTAAAACGTGGTATATTATGTTTAGATTATTTGTAATTGTTGATGATTTATAGTTGATATTTCAGTCCACCCAAATTAATGAATGTTTCAAATGTGTAGTTAATGACTTGATTAATAAAATATAACCGTTCGAAGAAACGCATGTTGCCCAAACGCAACTTTTTTGTTTTGTATCGATCAAAATCGAATTTGAAATGTAACCGTTAGACGACGCGTGTTGTCAAATAAACACAAATATCCATAAATACAAAAACATTTTCTCCCAAATCAATTTATTTTTATTTTCCTCTCTCTCTCTCTCTCTTTTTGTTTTCTCTGTGAAGAAATTCTCTCGATCGACTCTTCCAAAATTTTGCAGAAAGGGAAAATATGATTTCGTTTTCGTTTTTGTTTTGCTCTCAAGATTGATTCCGTCTGAAACCGACTTAATTGGTTGCGTTCCGAGGTATGGTTTCTAAGTTTCGTGTGTCGTACTTATAATGATCTTGTTTTAGGGTTTTCAATCTTCCGCAGTTATTCTGGTTAGGGTTTTCGATCTTCCTAGTTGGTAACTGTTGCAGTTATTTTGGTTAGGATTTTTTCTTCTCTGCGTCAAGCCGTTTTCGAGCTCAATTCTCTGTTTGACATTGTTTCCTGTTCGTAGCTTCTTTTATAATCACCACTTTCCTTTCTACTTTGATTCATCACTTGTTCCTTGAAGTTTGATGTGGTCACTGCTGATTCCAGTGGTGCTTGAGGTCCGTATCTTCTCACTACATTCATAGGCATAGCATTGTGTTTAAATCTTAGATTTTGAGGAATCTTAAATAGTTTCATTCAGATTTTTATGTTTTGTTCTGAGTCTAGGTTTTGCTATATGTGTATTTGAATCTTGGAATCTTCTTTCCGCAGGCAAACTCTCAAATTCTTTCTCGTGTATAATGTCTCATAAGTCATCTAGTTAGTGTCTGAACATTGTAAGATTTATGCTTAAGTTTATAAGTTATGTGTAGTCCTTCTTATGTCTGTACTGGTCATTTGATTGTAGTTTTGTTGTAGGGTACTTAAAATTTTTGCAAGGGTTTCCATGAACATGCTTTTCTTGTATCTGATTACTGTTTCTGTTTTGTCTCCGCAGAAACTAACAAGATGTGCTTCAAAATATGCATAGAAGAGAGACTAAGCGATGAACTGTGTAACCTTGGTTCAAAGAGTCGGATTGAAAGGAAGCCTTACTTGAACTGGAAAGACAAAAGCCTTAATGAAGATCAGAAAAAAGGTAAGATCTGTCTCTAATTTTGTAACACGCATAATAAACCATCTGTTTGTGCGCATTTATGTTTTCTGAGCTACGAATAATTTTGTATTTTCATGGTTTGGCAGAGTGATTCTATGAACATTTCCTGCCAGTTACCTTCCCATGAGCAGAAAAAGGCTGACGATAACGTTTTCAGACAACGTAGAAAAGTATAAGGTATATTCCTGAGTACACAACTGAAACTGTATAACAAGTTAAACCCACAAAAGGGAAATAGCTTCCCTCATTTGTGTCTTGAGTTTTAAATTCTCTATTTTTAAATTCCAGAGGCAGAAAGAAGAGGCTTTGTACAAGAAGATACTTTTGCAGTGATCTTGTTAGGTTTTGTTTTTCTGAATCTCTCTCTTTAAGTAAAAACACATTTAATCAGTTATTTCTTCCTTTAAGCAAGTCTGATGTCTCTGGATTTCGTTGAACTTGTTTTGTTTTTTATTTAACAACAAAACAACTTTTTAAATAAGATTTCAAAGCGTTTTGTTTTTTTGGTTTTGTCAAACCCAAGAGATCAAGTAGACATTCTTCTAAGGTTCTACCAATCTTGTTTTGGTTTTCTTTTGATGTTTTTTTTTTTTTTCACTTCAAACCCCAAGAAGATCAAAAGCAGACACTACTCTAATAGTGTTCTGTCAGATTCTTATTGGGGAACATTGTCCCATTGCTGCCTCTAGAAGAAACTTATACCATCACCCTAGCAAGATTGTTAATTGGACCGATAATATGGGTGGTAGTGCATGTCGGAAGGATGCTAGGGGATGGAAAAAAGACCACACAGCTTAAAAGTCTTAAAGACAAAAGACTTTACTACCCACGGCTTGAAAATCTGGTTTCGATTCTTTGGATGTTATGGATATAACGACCAAAGAAAGTCTTAAGACAAAGACTACGAATTGAAATCAGATAAGGTATTGTTGGATGGAAATAAACGACCAACAGCTTATAAAAGTCACTATACAAAGACAATGGAGCGGTTAAAGGACTTGCTGGGTGTCTAATATGGGTGGTAGTGCATGTATAAGGAAGAATGCTAGGAGATGAAAATTAAGACCACATACCTTAAAAGTCTTAAAAGACATAAGAAATTACTACCCACGGCTTGAAAATCTTTTTCAATTCTTTGGATGGAATGGATTTAATGACTAAAGAAAGTCTTAAGACAAAGACTACAAATTAAAATCAGATTCCTATTGGAGTGGTTAAAGTATTGCTGGATGGAAATAAACGACCAGCAGCTTACAAAAGTCACTAGACAAAGACAATGGAGCGGTCAAAACAACTTGCTGGATGTATAATATGGTGGTAGTGCATGTCCAAGGAAGGATGTTAGGGGATGTAAAACAAGACCACACGGCTTAAAAGTCTTAAAGACAAAAAACTTTACTACACACGGCCTGGAAATCTATTTTTCAATTCTTTGGATGGAAAGAATTGATTTAACAACCAAAAAAAGTCTTACGACAAAGACTACGAATTGAAATGATTCTTATAGGAACGGTGAAAAGTTTTGCTGGATGGAAATAAACGACCAGCAGCTTGCAAAAGTCACTAGACAAAGACAATGGACCGGTTAAAAGACTTGCTGGATGGAAAGAAACGACCAGCACTTTAGCACAATTCATTACAGAATGGAAAATAAGACCACATGGCTTAAAATTCTTGAGAAAAAAGACTTTAAATTACTACCCACGGCTTGCCAGAATCTGTTTTCATTTATTTGGATGGAATGGAGGTAACGACTAAAGTCTCAAGACAA
Organism: Sisymbrium irio; assembly: GCA_000411075.1. NCBI lineage: Eukaryota > Viridiplantae > Streptophyta > Magnoliopsida > Brassicales > Brassicaceae > Sisymbrium > Sisymbrium irio. The sequence continues at coordinate 8,180 of KE153915.1, forward strand.
AGACTATAATTGATAACAGATTGTATTGCTGGATGGAAATAAACAACCAGAGGCTTACAAAAGTCTTTAGACAAAGACATTGGATCCTTGAAAGACTTGCTGGATGGAAAAATAACGGCCAACTCCATAGAGAAAGTCGTTAGACAATGGCTTTGGTGTTAAAAAGACTTGCTGGATGGAAAAAGAACAACCAGATCCTTAGAGGAAGTCCTTTGACAATGGCTATGAACCAGTACTGTGAGTTGGTTTCATTCTGTTGGATGGATATAAAGACCAACAGGTTAGAGATGTCCTTTGACAAAATGAATAATGGCTTAAGAACAATTTTTTGGATGGAAATAACGACCAGCAACATAAAGAAAGTACTTAGAAAATGAAAAATAGGCCCGTTAGAAGACTTACCCCGTAGGAAGAGTCCTTAGACAATGGATGTCAATGGAGACTATGGGTTGGCATTCATTATTTTGGATGAATGTAATGATCAATAGCCTAGAAAAGTCCTTGGAAAATGAAATAAAGGCTTAAGAAAGACTTCTTGGATGGAAAATAACAACCAGTGGCTTAGACCAAGTCATTAGACATAGACTATAGGTCATTAAAAGATCTTCTGGATGGAAATAATAGCCAGCTCCTTAGAGAAAGTCCTTAGACAATGGCGAGACTAAGGGTTGGCTTTCATCATTTTGGATGGATGTAACGACCAATAGCCTAGAGAAGTCTTTTAAGAAATTGAATAAAGGCAATCATTTTGGATGGATGTAAGGACCAATAGCCTAGAGAAGTCTTTTAACAAATTGAATAAAGGCTTAAGAAAGACTTGATGGATGGAAAATAGCAACCAGTGGCTTAGAACAAGTCATTAGACATAGATTATGGGTCATCAAACGACTCGCTTGATGGAAAAAACGACCAGCTCCTTAGAGAAATTCCTTAGATAATGGCAATGAACCAAAAAATTTGGTTGGCTTTCATTCTATTGTATGGATATAACGACCAATAGCCTAGGGAAGTCTTTTGAAAAATTGAATAATGGCTTAAAAAAGACTTGTTGGATGGATAAAAAACGACCATCTGCATAAAGAAGTTTTATGTCTAAGACAATTGGTCCATGAAAAGACTTTTAGGATAGAAAGAAACTATCCACGGCTTACAAAAGTCATTTGACAAAAGACAATAGATAGAACCATGCTGGATGGAAGAAAATGACCCGATGCTTAAGAAAAGTCCTTGGACAAAGGCTATGAACCACCCGACGCCTAAAAGAAGTAAGCTTCGAATCAAAGGAAGAATCCTTACTGCAGTACGAGACTTAGAAGTCCAGTCTTCAGTCAAAGACTACGATAACTGCTAAAAAAAGGAATGGAAGAAACGGCTGACAGCGTAAAGAAGTTTTCTGACAGACTGAAATGAGGGAAATTCTTTATTTTACTACTTATGGCTTGGAAAGAAAAAAGACATACTAAATAATTAATGATTTCTGCAGGTTTGTGCTTCAGAAGGTGTTCAAATTGTTAGAAGCTCTGAGGAGATTTCAAGTGTAGCAGACTTCTCACAGGTATGTGCTTTTCAAACCTCTTTGTAATTAGCTGAGTCTCATGTAGATATATTTTTTAAGAGTATGCTGAGACTTCTGCCGTTTACGGATGTAAGTTTCCTTGACTCTCGAAACCATTTGAGTGTGTTAACCACTGAGCCCTTTGGTAATCATTCTAAACATAGGAAATGATATGCATGTAATGTTATAATTAATTTTGGGTATGAGCATTCTACAGTTTGCACCATGTCCTTCTGCATTTTGCATTCGCTGAATTTGCTGCATATGTCCTCAAGTATGCATTATGCATCATGTGCTTCAATCTTTTAGTTAAATTTGGATGTTTAAGCAATTAAATTTGGATCTTATAGTTAATCTGAACAAGACTGATGTTTTAAGCGACATATGCATATGCAGAATAATTAGTGATACGACTGCGATAAAATCATTTCCAAATATAACAAGTAAAGACATCAAGACCCTGTATTTATTTTCCATTAATTTCTCGTTTTAATGCTTGATTTTTATTAATATCTGTCAAACTTAAGTCTATGTCCCTCTTCTAGGACTCTGAGGAATGTGACTATGTGAGTATGTCTGGTCTAATTCCTTCTTACATCTGGAATATGCCAAACCTAAAGACTCTGTAAGTTTGAAACGAATCAGAACTTAGCTTGTATAATATGTTCCACATTTTTCTGCTGAGAAATTTTCTTATTACTGGATGCATATACTCAGTGATATATGCTATAGTATTATGTGTGTGCCAAATTATAAAATACACGGAATTTTTACATATTGTTTGCTGCAGTGATTTATCTTTAACAAGTTGACTGGTGAAGGTTCAAGTACTAAAAAAGGCGCCCACATACACGTAAGGAATACAAGTTGCATGAGATCGAGAATCTTAAAGAGTTGAACACTCGTCTATTTTACTGGCAACATGCTTTCAGGAAACGTTGGATTTGGTCCTTCCATCGATGAAAAAAAAATCTTTACGTTTCAGGCCTTCACTTGTTTGTATGGCTCGGGATAATTTCCACCATGTCAGCTAAATCATCTTCTTCGTTTTCAATATTTGGCGAATCGGCAAAGTGATCTCTCTTCTCTTATAACAGTTTTTCATGGTCATGAGGTACTATCATGCAGCTAATCATCTTATATCTATTTGTTTTTGACCTGCTTATGTTGACATTTATGTTCTCACGTTCTGTTGAATCAGTAACATTAATACATACCGAAGCTCATACTTGAAGAAGAATTTGTAAGTAACACACTCTTCTACCTTATAATCCTTCAACAATCGAGCAACAAGAATGGATTAAACTTGGTAATCTCTTTCTTTTGAACACGAAAATAGAAATGGTTTAAATGTCGAGTGCTGCTGTGAGATGCTTAATTATTCTCATTTTCTTGTCCGACAGAACTGGACTTCTACCAGGTGCTGGTCCAGTAAACTGCATGAGTTGTAAGTGTTTATTGAGCCCTTTTAACTTCTTTAAAATGCATTAGACAACATAATAGAGTTTCTTTTTTTTGTTTGATGTGTACTTGCTCTGTTTACACTCGAGCATCTCTAGTTTTTCTACTGATGGTGACAAATCATTATCGATTGTAGATTAGCTCTCAGTACATATAAATTGTGGTGGAGAAACGTAACTATTACAAAAAATTGGGGTAAAATCACTTATCAAGCTGAGAACAAAGAATCCAAATCAACACTTCGAAAATTGGGGAATCAATAATACAGGTCGCTTGTCGAATGATATATACAATGCTTCAACTAATTCAACAATGATCTTAAAATTTAACCCAAAAAAAAAAACTAATTCAGCAATGTCTAGATTCTCCTGATTTTTATAAGACTGCACGTCGATCTGCTTTCTCTCTTGTTTACTATGCCTTTTGCTTGTAAAATGGACTCTACAGTGTGAAACTTCATTTTAAGGAAATTCAGTTTTGAGACAAAGAACCATGCAGTCGTCTTGACAGACGTATAATTGATACCTATGTTCAGGTAAAAGCGTCACTGTTCACTGAATTGTTTTCACTAATCAGGCATGGGAGATTGAAGTTCATTTACTTTTCTTTACCTTATTCTTCTTGTCTCTTCTATTAGGGAAAATTGTTCTTAAGTGATTTTAACATCAAAGAGGAGGCTAACGGGACTCTGAAGCCTGTTGTGAAAGAAAAGGAAGTTAACGTGACAAATCAAATGTTAGAGATTCGACTGTATAAGCAGGGAAAGGAACAACCCTTTTTCCCAAGAGAGGAGCCTATGGTCCTTTTATCTCGGCAATCACATTGTGTCAGCTCAGTAACTACCCTTCTCCTCTACAGCTCTGCTCGTTGAAACTCCAAATTACTTGACCATCTTAAAAATTGATTTTGTGGATTCTTTCACATCAATTTGTTACACTCTCAAGTGGCTATAAATACCTAACGATAATATTCTTTCCAAATTTCAGGTCTGGGGCCACGATGCGGAGGTCCAAAGACAAGAATAACTACGTTGTTAAAGATATTTTTCTGTAGCTTGTGAATATATATTTACACTTTTAGTGTCTCATTTGCAGGGGAGAAGACAAATCGTCACACTAATTATCCACTGATAGTTGGGGTTATAGGTGGTGCCTTCGTAGCAATAACTCTGTTGCCTTTGGAAATATATGGTAAGAGAAGATGCAGACAAGACAAGAACACGAGAGAAAGAGGTATCAGAGTTGACAAAGTATATGATTCTTTCTCTCATATAATGCTCATAGCATTTTAATGATTTTCCCTTGGGAACCTGAAAACATTGAACGTTATAATTCGGACTAGCAAAGGTTAGGACAACAAAGAGAACCCGGTTGCTAGTAATCAAAGTTGGCATCTCACTGCCAAGTCAAAAGTAGATAAGTAACGAAAAAATTTCAACATTCATAGAGATGGACTAGGATCAATCTCAGTCAACCAAAGGTCAATACACCATACATAGGTAGTTCTAAAGCTCTTAAGGTTTTTGTTTTATTACTAGGGTCGATGCCCATAATAATATAACACTCATTACCTTTGTGTCCGGTCACTCATTCCCCTTTGCTATCTCCTCCTTGTCCGCTTCCAACTCTTGAAACGCCTTAGCAATGGCTGCAACATCAGCAGGCAAAACGGGATGATCACATGTTTGCAACTTGTTCAATTGGCAATAGCTGCAGCATCACCGGCCAGAACGGCCTCTTTTTACGCTTGCAGCTCGCTTAGCATCCTGCCAACCACGTGAGCCTGGGAAGAAATAAAGCTCATAGTAGACAGGTTTTTCAAACATACAGGTCTTGAATATCTTTCTGACCTCCTTGCATTTTGTGGCTTCTTCTTCTTCGTCTTCTCCTTCCACACACTTCTGTAATGCTACGAATGATGCCTTGCAATCACCTCCCTTTATATACTTGCATAAACAGCACTCTTCAATCTCTTCCTCTTCCTTTTCCTTTGTTTCACTCGAATCTTCCATCTCTTCCTTTGTTTCAATCGAGTCTTCAATTTGCTCCCTTTTGTTTGCCGACGGATCCTCCTCACTAAACGCCATGCTCACTAATCCCCATAGATCCTACTCCCCCTAATGGCCGCCTCCTCTCTCTTCTAAGTAGAAAAGAAGGACACACGTTTAAGTTTGTCTTATTCCATAAATGGAAACTTTGAAACGCTCATCTCCCCTTCCCGAAATGGAAGTGATAGAATCTTCTTATGTACCCGGTTGTACTGTCGAAAAAGCCTGATAAATACTTTCTCAGATCTCCATAGTTTGTGTTCCCAAAGAGAAGCCTTTGCGCTAATCGACTACCACTAGAATATATGTAAAC
>KE153915.1:44002-56070 GCA_000411075.1 Sisymbrium irio
CATAGGTAGCCAAATCAATTCTCTTAACCTCTCACACATAAGTTTCGATATACCAGAAATCGGGATTTTACAGTAATAGTTTTTCAAAATTCATTTTAAAATTGAAACTTTCAAGTAAAAATCCTCAAAACAATTTTAAAATTATTCTGGAACATTTTAAAACAGTTTCCAAGGAAAAATTCATTAAAAATATGAACCAAAACATTTTTAAAAATTCGAATTTAACAATAGAAAAATTCAAAAATATATTTCAAAGAGTTTTCCAACTCAAAATCCAACTTTAATCTCTCTCCCTCCCTCAAGCTTCGGCCTATACTGATTTTAATCTTTCAACCAAGCTTATGAAGAGGTGAAATGGGTAGAGAGAAGAAAGAATTTGAAAACACAATCTTCATCCTTTCTTATTAATTTTGTGTATCTAATTTACATTGTCGACAGCTCTATTTATAGAGGAGGAGGCGTGCCCTAGCTTAACTAGAATACAAGATTAGAGAAAATGACATCTATGAGAGAGAGGTGCACATCCAACAATGGTGAAAGTGACAGCTCCTTCCATTTGAATTTCTTATCTTCAGATGTAACTTCTTATCTCCTTCTTTTCCACACATCTCCAACGTCTATATTCACTCCTTTTGTGACTCAAAATCACAAGTGAGTGTTTTGGTTGGCAAGCTGTGCAAGTTGCAAGTTGGCCCCACACTTGAATTTTGAACATTCTTCATTTGGGCACCACTTGAAGTTTCTTTGGTTTGGACTTCTTCTTCTTGCTCAAAGTCCTTGTTGGGCCTTTGTATTATCACCATATCTTGTCTTCAATGCTGTCATGATTTTACTTGTGTTGCAAGTCTTGATTGCTTGCAACACATTTCATTACTCCAAAGACTCATTTTCTTAAGTACACAGGGGTTGATCACTTCTTTGGTTTTTTGGCCATGTGTTACTTCTTCTTAAAGCTTGGTCATGCTTTGACACTTATCTTCTTCTTCAGTTTGATGTGGAGATTGGCAGCCTTCACTTCCTTCGTTTGGCTTCCTCATCACCACTCCTTCATTCACTCTAATAGAATACACTCTAGTTGGATCCAGGGGATCTGAATGCCTATAATATATTATTTTAAAAACTTTTGCAAAGAGGGAATCTGATTTGTCAATCAAACGTCATAGCTGTTTTGCTAATAAAGCTGTGTATTGATCATTAATCACTCGAAAGCCCATACCACCATTGTTTCTATCCTGACATAATTAATCCCATGACATTCAGTGCATTCTTTTTTGGTTACCATTTGTACTCCATCAAAAGTGTGCAACTGTACTTGTGAGTTTCTTTGTTACTATTTTAGGTAGTCTGAAACATGGCATAACATGACTTGGTAATGCTATTGCTACTGATTTTGTTAGAACTTCTTTTCCTCATTTGATTAAAAATCTTACAGACCAACCATTCACTATATTGTGAAACCTTTTCTGTAAGAAACCAAATGCTTGAAACTCTGCACTACCATAACTCTCTGAAATCACTAAGTATGATTCCATATCACCGAGATTAGAAATACATAAAATTTGTTATATTTCCTTTTTGGTATCCTCTAGTATCTTATGTTCATATTGTAAAGATGATTTATCAAAATTTATTTACTGTCCCAATACGACTTCATATTCTTTAAGGATTTTTTAAGAAAACATGATATTTACTTTATTTTATTGACATAAAAAAGTTATCATCCACAAAATAAAAAAGATGAGAAATAGGGGAACTTGTCATTGTTATTCTTAAACATGTTACTAGTTTTTTTCCTGTTCTACTTTTCAAATATTTTCTATGAGGGTTTCAGTACATAAAATAAAAAGGCAATGAGATAGGAGATCTTTTTGTCGTAGACCTCTTTTGGGAATAATACCTCCTTTTGGTTGACCAATTAAACAATATTCTGTACTGTACTGATATAATGCACCACAAAATCGAACTAATCCAAATAGACGAGAAACCCATCTTTCTTAACAGATTCTATACAAAAGAAAAATTCACTCGATCATATGCCTTACTCATATTAGTTTTGATTTCCGTTAATTTTCCTTTGTAAGAAGGGATTTTTCTAAGGCCATTAAACATTTTTTAAGCGATCAGAATATTATCCAATATTAATCGGTCCGACACAAATGTCGATTGTGTTTTTGAAATTTAAATCTGGTAAGAACCACTTTAATCTTTGACAAAGCACATTTGAAATAATCTTATCTCCCCCATTACATAAACTGATTGGTCTCAATACAGTCATACGACTTGGTCAGTTTTTGGATTTTGGGCAACTATTTATTATATTCAGCCGTTGATGAAAGACCCTTACTCCAAAAAGCTATTAACCATTTCTGCAACAAATCCCTTAGTAGTAGGCCATAACTGTTAAAAAATAGAGTAGTCATTCAATTTGGATCTGGCACCTTCTCTCGATAACATCATAAATAATGCGCTACATATTTCTTCCTCCGTGGCCCTACCAGTTAACCTTTAACTCATCGTATCTGTAATTAAAGATTGCACCTTCCGTAAAATATCATCAAAGTTTGTCGGGGAGGTGGAATTTTGTTATGTAAGCCAATAATTTTATTTTGTACCATTCGTTAATTAGTTAAAGCATGATAAAATTTTGTGTTACAATCACCAGATATATGCCATAAATTCATACCCTTGTTGTTGCCAATATAACTCCCCATCCTGATATGCATTTTTTTAATCTTTTTTATTACTGCAAACATCTCATCAAGAGTTCTAGTATCATCGTTTTGTATCTCCTCAAAAGCTTTTTTCAGATTGTTAATACGCTCTTTTCCTTATGGAAAATTATTCTTCCTCCAGACCGAGATTTTATGTCGACTTTTTTTGGATTTTATTCACAATAGCTTTATCCATTAGACTCCTAGATATTTTGCATCCTCGCAAAATTATGTCTATAAATCTCTCTTTCCTGATCCACCGTTTGTCGAACCGAGATTCTCTATAGTTGTTACTAGGGTTGATGATTGGAACATACCAAATTATTCAATATAAGAAAATGAAAATAATAAGTTTCAGTCCTCATTCGCCGAAATCCTATCCAAATGACCTCTAATTATTGTTAAGAGAAGCACTACTGATAGCACTTCTTAAAGTTCATCGCGTTCTACCTATGTATTATGCCTCATCGTCATAGGTGAGTTCATAAGCTCGTGGTCTGACTACCTTTGTGATTTTGTATGGTTCTTTCCAGTTTCCTCCAAGATTTTCGGCCTTCTTTTCTGATAGGATTCTGTTAAGTATAATAAAAGATATTTCACAGTCAAGGCAAAGTGGCTTCTTCAACAACTTCGAGATGGATTATTTGGGTCAATTTATGAAAATTTGAACAAGGAAATCATTCAAAATTCAACCCATAGTGATGACTTTATTTTCAGCCCAAGAGGAGTGACAAAAATTAAAGAACAATAGTCAAATGAAAGCCAATAGTTGTTTAACTCAATTTATTAAGCTTAGTCTTGGTCAATTGTCTTGTTAGTTGTATTTTATATTTACTAGACAATTTATTTGCCTATCTTTTACCACAAGTATTTCTTATAACTACTCTTGTAAGCACAAATGAATAATTAAGCCTTTTTGATATTTTTTAAAAGAATTTTGAGTGGTTAACTCAGTTTCTTTGATCAAGGTGCGTAATATCCATTGATCTTTTATGTTTTTTAGTTAAATGGTTACTTCCAATCAACAACCTCCTTTGGTTAAGGGTTACTTCCTTAGGAGTTGGGTATATCAATGGTCTTCTGCATCCCTTGACACTCCCTACGATCTACTGGTGAATAAGAAGCCTTCCACAACTTATGTGTGATCATTCGCTTCATATCCTTTGATCTTCGAGACTTACACAGTTTCTTGAATGCAAAGCTTATCCACTTACCACCTTAGAGTGCATTTCTTTGGGAGGTTTGTATCACTTTCATGCGTGTTTTTGAAAATATTTCATAAGAAGAGGTCCCCTACTTTAAATCTCTGATTTCAGACTTTCGAGTTATAATATTTAGCAATTGTTTACTGATAATTCTGCACCCGAATAAGTGTTTGGTCACACCTTTCATTGATGAGATTGAGTTCGTCCGAAAGTACTGCCTGATTGGTTTCTTCCCTTTCGGGGAGAAATCTTTGATGGATTCCGGGGAACTCAACTGCTAGTGAAATCATGCATTATATCCCATACACCAGTGCAACGGGGTTTACCCTGTTGCCTTCCACTTCCTAAGCGTGGTCCAGTGTGACCAAAGTACTCCTTTGAGTTCTTCAGTCCAACATCCTTTTTTTTTTTTCAAGTATTTTCTTTAATGCGTTAAGGATCATTTTGTTTGCTACCTCAACTTTTCAATTGCCCTGTGGATATCCTGGAGTCGGAAATTTTAAATGTATGTTTTATTTCTCGCAAAATCCCATCTCATGAAACGATTCGAGATAAACTGTGAACAATTGTCTGTGAAAAATACATAAGGAAATCTGTGCCTGTATATTATATTTTTCAGATGAAATGTTACACATACGCATCATGAATACTAGTGTAAGATTTGGTTTCAATCCACTTGGAGAAGTAATCAGTTAACACAAGCATATATTGTTTTTGCTTAGTTTTATGCATAAGACTGGTGATATCCACAGACCAAAGCATGGATTGGTATTGTGAGGATATTGACAAGAGCATCTCAGCTGGTTGTGATATGGTCGGAGCGTGTCGTTGACATTTATTGCATTTTCTGAAAAAATTCTCCTAATCTTTGATCATTGTCGGCCAGAAGTATCCATGCTTTTCTATTTTAGTTGTGAGAGCTCTCACTCCAGAATGGTTTCCACATGACCCTCTATGTACTTCCGACATGATTTTTCTAGCTGATGCCCCTTCTACACAGGATATAAGTGGTCCCGAAGGTCTCCATTTAAGGAGGTTCCCTTCTAAAAAGACAAAACGAGTATGGAAGCTAAAAGCTCCATTCCTGGTCGCATCCATACTAGCTATCTTCAAGCTGTGGATTAACATCCATTGTTGGAGCTGCCTCTAGCTCGTTCTCCTCCATAGGGTCTCCAGGGGTTTCCCTTTCGATGTCTTTCCCGTCTGGATAGATGAGTAATTATGTAGGGAGGACCGATTCTTAGATGTTTTATAAACTCCACTGGGATGATTTTGCTTTCTCCAAGAACTGATGACAATGCCAAGGCTGTTAAGGCATTCACTGATGCATTTTTTTCTTTGGGGGAATTCAAGTGAGCTTAAACTCTTTGAATTTATTATCAAGATGTTGGAGGACTTTTAAGTAAGCCCCCATCCTTTCATCTCTAATTTTGTATTTTCCACTAAACTGGTTTACGACTAGCTATGAGTAACAGAAAGCATGGATATTTTCCACTTTGATTCCATGTATGAGTCTTAGCGCAGCGATCAGGTCTTCATATTCGACTTTGCTATTTGATGATGGGAAGTTGAATGGGACATATGTTGTGGGCGATGTCAAATGAATTCCAATTCCTGATCCTTTTTCCGAGGAGGATCCATCCACATGAAGTATCCAAGTTATGCTTTCTGCTGTCTCCTTGCTTCCTTGTGGAGGTAGCTCGATTAATAAATTGACAAGGACTTCTGATTTCATACAATTTCTTGACTGGAATTCTATATGGGACTCACTTAACTCTGCCATCCACTTTGCTAAACATATTGAGAGACTTAAGTTGTACGGTATAGTTTTAATCAAAAAGTCATTAATACAATGATCGTATGTGATTAGAAATAAAGTTTAAGCTTCTCGGCTGATGCTACCACTGACATTTGTGGGTATCAGTTTTTAGCATCGGTCAGAATTTGGCTTACATAAAACACTGGTCTTTGTTTGCCTCTCTCTTCTCCAATAAGCACCTAAATCACAGCCGTTAATGAGACTGCCATGTACATGCTTATCAAGCACTGGTGGACTTACCAAGTAAGCTTGAAGCTGCTGAAAAGCCTCTTCACACGTTTCTGTCCATTTGAAATTTTTTTTTCTCCTTAACATGTCGTAGAAGGGAATATATTTTTCCGTTGATAGGGATATTAATCGGTTAAGCACTGCTACCCGTCATGTGATCCCTTGGACTTATCGTTTCGTCTTTGGGGAAGCAAATCGATCAAAGCATTGATCTGTTTGGGATTTTCTTTGATCCCTTGGGGTGTGACCAAATATCCTAGGAATTCTCCCAATGCAACCACGAATCTGCACTTTGTGGGATTAAAATTTTATGTTATGCTTATTAAGGCAATCGAAACAGCCGAACAAGTGCTTAACATAGTATTCTTCCTCCAAGAATTTTGTGACCATATTGTCTACCCCTCTATGATACGTTTCTCCAGAAGTTTTGAGACTAAAAGACACTACTTTGTAACAATACATTATGCGGTTTGAGATGAATATTGTCTTTTTCTCGATTTTCTGGGCTCATCATGATTTGATTATTGACAGAGAAAACATCTATGAAAAAGAATACCTTATTTCCTGCCATTTCCTCGACTAGTCTATTAACGTATAGAAGCGGAAAACTATCTTATGGGCAGGCTCTGAAATCTATGCAGACTCGCCACTTTCTATTCTTTTTTAACAACTATCGGGTAAGCTAGCTAATTGGATACCTGACTTCAGTAATTGATCCCACTTTGACTAGCCTATCGACTCCATCGTTGACAGCTTTAGCTCGTTCTAGTCCCAATTTTTATATTTTCTATTTGATTAGTTTGAAAATCAGATCGACTTTTAGCTCGTGACAGAAAATATAGATTTCTGACATGTCTTCCAGTGCCAAAACGAAAGTGTTTATGTTTCTTTTTAGGAGACCAATCAAATCGAATTTAATTGGTTCCTTAGTTTTTCCGATCTTGATGCATCGCTCAAAATATGCATATCGATATAGACCGAGATCAAAAATTCGCTTAAACTTTGACTTTGTTCCTCTTTAGCTTCTTCTAACTAAAGTTTGTTTGTAAAGCAACTTTTTGAGTTCTGCTTCTGCCCTTTGGTCTCCTTTTTTAATGTTTTCTAGTTTGTTACCGATTTCTTGAATTTATGTTTATATCTAAGTGATCTGATTAACAAATGGTTATATTTAAACTTTGATTGTATTAGTTTATTACCTAGTTTTTAAAAAGTTAATAGTTATTTTGTTTTTTTAGTTTTATAAATTTTGGTATAAATTAGATTTTTTATTTTTATTTTTATTTTTGGGTGGCAATTGTTTTTCTCTTAATCGTATTTACTTAAATATTAGAATAATGTTTTCTATATATTATTATGTTTCAATTGATCATGTCTTAAACCATATAACTATAGAAAAAACTAAAGAGGAATCATGAGGGAGAAAGAAAGAAGTTATCATGAGAAGTATAACAAATTTGATTGGAAGTATAAATTATAATTTTGTTTTTTGTACATAATAACATCCACTTTGATATATTTTTATAATTTTTAGATATTAATCATCAATTTAAAATTAGTCATTAAGAATGGTTATTGACTGAATGATGTCAAGTTAATGTCCACATGACAACGTCTATGTGGATATTGATATACTATGTCCATATGAGATTGTACACAGATCAATCGTATACAAGTTACTGTCCATGTGGTTGAACAAATTATGATGTCCACATATAATTGTAATAATATGAAAATAAATTATTAGACAGAGCAATCATCCATTGAAAATTAGTCATTAAGAATTGTGATTCATTAGATGATGGCAAAATAATACCCACCTGAAAACATCCATGTGGTGAGTGATATACTATAGAAAACACCGGATTTGTGGGTTGGTAGTGTTTAGATCTGTTGTTTTGAAAATCTCTATTTTATATCTTTACTGGTAATAGATGGGAAGAATATGATATAAGCATGGACGTACAGAAATATGAACTTATTTTCTATGTATGTACACCAACGTAGCGTGATAGTAGCGTGGATATCCACATACATAAATATAGTAGTGTGCGCCTTTATGTACGTACACAAACCTATGAGTGATACTGATACGAGGTAGGTCTTCTAATGATTGTGGATGTTCACATTCATGAATATATGTGAAACATACGAGTTGACGGAAAGACATACATGATCACAAAATGGTGGTCTTATGAACATGAATTGAAGTATAATATGTTCAGACGAAATTGTGAACACGCACATTAAATTACCATATACTTTGTAGGTGATGCCCATGTTTAAACTTTTTATATGGACATCCCATTTGCAACGTACTCATTGGATTGTAATCGGTCATCTAATGTGAATGGATATTATAATTGTGTGAATGTTTACATATATGGATATATATGAGAATACAAGATGGTGGACAGAAATGCTTAATGTGAATGTACATACGAACAACGTTATGTACGTACACCAACATACGAGTGATACTGATACAAAGAAGGTCTCATAATGCCAGTGGATGTTATAGGAGTATGGATATCCACATACATGGAGATATTTGAAACATACGAGATGGCGGATAAACATACATAATTTATAACAATGTGTATGTACGCACGAGTTACTTTATGTACATACACTAACATATGAGCTGTTAGGTTAAATGTACCTTTTAGCGGTTGAAGTAAAAAAAGACAACATATGAAAGTTTGTTTTTATTTGTGGAAGAAGATGACATGGTTGTACATTGATCTTATGGATCATGGACATCTTACTGACACCATTGAAATTTATAAACTATGTTATCCATATGGACAAATATTTATGAGCATATCCAAGATCATGTGCACAACTATAATTCACAAATATTTGATTGAGCCATAATCGCAAACACTTGGTAGGTATAAAGAAACAAGACAAAAAAGAAAATTTTCAAAAAAAAAGGTGAGGAAGTTAGTATTAGAGTGAGGAGATGAGGAGACCAAACCTAAGTGAAGGCCAAACATTTCCTAAGTGATAGAAGAAGAAGTATCTTCATCACTTAAACATCATTTAGTCAGGAAATGTGTTGTAAGGAAGGAAGACTTGTGTTGCAAGCAAGGGAGACTTGCACAAGAAGGAACTGAAATAAGTATGAAAGGACTTCACATCAACAGAGGAGCCAGCGGTTTGTAGCTGGAAACCATATATGAACCGCCAGACCATGGCGACTTAGCATGGCGGATGAGTTTGATCCACCACAAAGCTTTCTTCTCTGATCTTATGAAGGACCGTCCATACCACATGAAGATGGACAGAAATACAAGGCATATTATATTAAGAGAAGGCATTGAACAAGGTTAGAAAGAGAGGCCCAATGTGTGCTATGGATGAAAGAAGAGAAGCCCAAACACATCAGGAGAAGTTGGCGGCCAAAGTGAAAGAAGATTTGAGTTCAAATGAGTAGGTGCCAACTTCAGATGAAACCAAGCAAGGGTCACATGTGCTTTATTGTCACACTCTCCCTACAAAAGATATTTGAAATATATATTAAAGAAAGAAGCTGCAAAGAGGAGGAAATGTCTCACAAGTTTGCTTAAGGATTCAAAGGGAAAATGAACTGTTTGTGTGCTGTCACTATCAGCCTTGGAAGTCAAGCTTTTCCACATCCTTCACGTGTATATTCGACTTTGTTACGACTTCTTTCCTATAAATAAAGGCTGTAGACACTGTAATTTACACACACATAATAATAATAAGAAAGATAAGCTTTTGTCATGCATGTAGTCTCACATACTTTACTAAGTGTTTGTTCATCATACACCACGTAGAAATTTGCTATTACACGGTTTGGGGTTTGCCTTTAGGCAACTCATTGCTTGTCTAATATTATCTAAATAACAAATTAACCTATTTATTTAGCTGTTAAAATCCACATACAACCAGTTTCCTTCTTAGGTCAGTCGGATTGTTATGTTGGTGTCAGTTCATGTTGAGTTCATAAAGAACACAATCACTTACTGTATTTTTGTTTCTCTTATGGTATGAGACAATCCTCATTCAAAGTTTACATGATATCAGAGCAGTTTGCTCTTGGTACGAACTCACTTTTATTTTGCTTTCAAAGCAATGATTCTCCCCTTCTCTCTCATTATTGTTTCAAGTTATGTTGATCGGCTAAAATATTTCTTGTGTCCAGAACATGAAATAAAGAGATAGGTTCTTGCTTATTTTTCAAAATGATTTCAATAAAATGATTTCAAAACCTATTTGTCTTCAAATCTATTTTATAAAGTACTTTGTTTCAGTGTTTCTCTTCTCTCTTGTTGTGTAACTCTCAGCCTCAGTGAAAAATCTGTATATTTCAAGGACTGAGGGGGTGAGAGATACTGAAACTATTTTTAAAATCTTTTGGAGGAACCATTTTAATTTATTCTTGTTGGTTCTCTCCCAAATCGGTTTTAGTAAAGACTTTACGGTCTGGCTTTCAAACAATATTTTTCTCTTTCCATTGATCTCTTGATAGCTTGGTTGATGACTGAAAAGTCAGTTAAATCCAATGCTTGAGGGTGGGAATGAGATTGGATTTGGCTTTGAGCTTGTATACTCCTTAAAAAGTATTTGGGATCTTATCCCTTTCCAAAACTGTTTTTGGGTGATTTCTTTGAAAATGATTCAAATTTTAAATTTTACTTTGAAAAATATTTTTGAACAATATGTCTTTGGAAAATGATTTTAAATACTACATAATATTTTAAAAATTGTTTTGATATTTGTTTTTGATGGTTTTGAATTAATATTTGATTTTGGAAATGATTTTCCCTCTAGGAAAATATTTTGGAAAAATATTTTTAAATTCTGAATTTTTTTAAAAAAATATTTTGATTAGTTCTTGATGAATTATAGGCTTATTTAAACCCTTTTTAAATGACTAAAGATTTTGAAATTGTTTAAATGTTTCTACAAAGTGCTTTCTAAAACAAAAAATTTTCATAAGAAGTTTCTGCTCTTTGCCTTTTTGGCCATTGAGCTTTGTTGGTGAACAAATAATTTTGTTTCAGTAACCCTTTCTCTTTTATCCAGAAATCACCTTTGTGTTTTGTGTGATCTAATCTTAATAAGTCATTGTTTGTTGTTCAGGTTTCAGGATTGTCTTTAAAGGAGCAAGTCCTTGCATCCATTTGATGAAATACTGGTTGAGATGTTGTTGCCTCACTAGCCTTGTGGATCAACCATCGACGCCTTAGGGCTGTAGTTTGATTTTTTTTCTCAGCCATGATGAATGCTTGTGCACGATGATCTGATGCCCTTGATGATCAGCCTTATGGCTTGATGCTTCTTTCCGCCATACTCTCCATCTCGCCATCATCACTTCCGCAAAGCAGAGAAAGTCTCTGTCCATCCACCAATCTATATCATACTCTGGTTACTTTAAAAACTCTGATTAAATTTTGGTCATTTATACTCTCATTCTCTCAATCTTGATTAATCATGTTCTTCAGCCGGATTGGCTAATCTTTTTCATCAGCCCTAATGGCTTAATCATACCCATACACTCATCTTCCTTATTGGATAATCATGATCATTTGTCTTAGTGATTTTAAAGCTCTCTGATAAAACATTCTAATTAAAGTGATAATTAATTCTCATGTTTAATGCATTCTCTCTTATTAAACAAGCTTGCTTTCTTCTTTGGCACATTTGAAGCTTCCACAAGCGTGAGTATGTGTCCACACTAGGAAGCTCCACCCTTACTCAATTTTGTTTTTTTAAGACTTACAGATTTAATAAATTTACATAAACCTACATGATGATTGGCGATATGCCTTGTTTGGGAGATAAAACCAATGGCCACAGCTTCAAGTATCCAAGGATGATGTGGAGAAGAGTCTGATGGAATATGATGAATCACTCCCCATTATATATTGGGTGCAGAATGTGTATGAAGTTAGGACCGTGTGCGGATTCTCTTCTTGACTTACGATCGATTCAATCAACAAAGAAGAAAATAAAGATACCAAGACTTTGGTAACCCAGTGTTCACCAAACTTCTCGATGAGAGAAGCTGCTATTCTCACTGGGGCTGGAATCTCCAGCAATTCACTAACTCAGCTTAAACTCAAGCTCTGAAGATTA
>KE153915.1:104255-117559 GCA_000411075.1 Sisymbrium irio
GCTTCCGAACGCCCATCCCTTTCGCTAATCTGTAACCTTGTATCACGAATTAATTCGTTCACCGTCTGCGTCACCGATTTTGAGCTCATTGGCGATGATACCCGATCCAGATTTGATCTAACTTTTTACGAAGAGGGAAGAAGAGAATTGCTTACCTGTGAAGGACGCCGACGACTCTTGGTTCCGACTTTACCTGTGAAGGACGCCGACGACTCTTAGTTCCGACTGTTTTTTACGGTGAGGAGGAGATGAGCCAAAGATATCTGTTTTAGCTTTTAAAAAAAGTATAATGGGCAATAAATCAATTAAAAAAACATTTTTGTCATTTTCATCTTTCTAAAATATTTTCGGAACATAAACTAAGAATTATAACATTTTGAAAAATTGCCCTAAATTGAATCCATCAGCCCATTACTATAAATAAGCCATTTACGTAGAACCTTTAGTCAATATCATTATTTATAACAGAATGTCAATAATCAATATTTTATGGTTATTAATAAATTCTTAAATTTTTTGTATTACTGTAAACGTGAAAACATATTTCACAATTTTTTTTTTTGTCATTAACTCAAAAACACAGACTCATACAGACTCTGTTAACCACATTTCACAAATTTTTATTGCTGAGGATTTGATCTTCCGTAATATTCAACATATTAAATTACTATATATAAGAAATTTGAAATTTGAATCTAAGTATATGGTGTAAGTAGTAATAGCTGAATTTTTAGTTGAATTTGATTAAATATATATGATTTTATGTTTATAGTCAAAATATAAATGATAAATATAACATTTTTAGTTATTCAACTAAACTCCGTAAAACTATCAAATTTATGTAAATAAATAATAAGCTTAATAAGATCATACTAAAAAGCCTGATATTTAAAAAATTTATATCTCGAAAGTAATATGTGAAATTAGCATCTGCTGTGTGTAATGATTTCGTTTTCTCTTTTTCAATTTGTAAAAAAGAAATATCGGAATGTACGTCCAAAAGCTATCAATCTGCTCGTCTCCTCGCTGTCATAGATATCGAGACTTGGACCCGACCCGACCCGTATAAAAACCAAATATACCCATCTTCTTCACTTGCCAGAGAAATCTGCATACATTTTCCTTGGCTTTCCCGGGGAAATAACCGAGAAAAGAAAATAAAATTTGTTGAGGGGTAAAACGGGGAAATAGAGAATGTACTCGGCGATTCGGTCGTCGCTTCCTCTGGATGGCAGCATGGGAGAATACTCTGACGGAACTAATAACCTTCCCATCGACTCCTGCTTGGTCCTAACCACTGACCCCAAACCCCGCCTTCGCTGGACTTCAGAGCTCCATGAGCGATTCGTCGACGCCGTCACCGAGCTCGGTGGACCCGACAGTGAGTATACCCATATCTGTTTCTATTGTTTGATCTTCGGTTCAAATGTGGTTTGACTGTCGGAAGTTCATTGCTTTCTTGGTCAAGTAATTCTTCTAGGGTTTCCAAATCTTGAAATTGTTTATCTTGGTTTACATGGCTGTTGGTTCAAATGTGGTTTTACTGTCGGAAGTTTCATTGTTTATCCGACAGTAAGTTCATAGCTTTGTCAAGTGTTTCTTTTTTTAGATGGGTTGTGTTTATGAATGATGAATCTTGGTCTATTTAGGGTTTACTAGTTAGAAATAGGAGGATTCTTTATATTGGTTGAAGTTTCTGTCTTTTGTTTTATGAAAGATATGATTAGGATCTGATTCATTTGCTTGTGCTTTTGAGATTTCTGCCCTGTGACTTTTCTTCTGTTATGTTTATTTATTTATTACAGAAGCAACGCCCAAAACGATAATGAGAACGATGGGAGTGAAGGGTCTCACTCTATACCACCTGAAATCTCATCTTCAGGTTTGATGCTATCCACAGTATCTATTCTTTGTTCATTGTCTAATTCATTTGTTTACTTGGTTACTTAAAACAAACAAAGTTCACTGCTTTGACTGTGATTTGTGGTTTTGTTGTGTTTTGCCCGGTAGAAATTCCGTTTGGGGAGGCAGTCATGCAAAGAATCAACTGACAACTCTAAGGATGGTATTCATCATTCAATCCTCTATTGATTTGGTTGAGAATCTGATTTTCATGGATTCTTGTGGATTGATATCTCTGCAGTTTCTTGTGTTGCGGAGAGTCAGGACACTGGTTCATCTTCAACATCATCTTTGAGGTTGGCTGCGCAGGAACAGAACGAGTACGGTTTACAAGTGGTCTCTTCGTGAACATTTTCCTTTGAACCCGTTGCTTTGAGTGTGCTCAATTGTATGAACATTCTCTTGCTTTTGTTTTCTGTGAGCCAGGAGTTACCAGGTAACTGAAGCTTTGCGTGCGCAGATGGAAGTTCAAAGAAGACTACAC
Organism: Sisymbrium irio; assembly: GCA_000411075.1. NCBI lineage: Eukaryota > Viridiplantae > Streptophyta > Magnoliopsida > Brassicales > Brassicaceae > Sisymbrium > Sisymbrium irio. Next base: position 106,642 of record KE153915.1, read on the forward strand.
GAACAACTAGAGGTTAGCTTTCTTATTCGAATTCACAAAAATATAAGAGAGACTTTGAGTAATGTGAGACTCTCTATTCTCAGAACGATACTAGTTCAACATTGAACCATGGCTCCACATTTGATGGGGTTCATTAGTATGCGCAGGTGCAAAGACGACTCCAGCTAAGGATCGAGTCACAAGGGAAGTACTTGCAGTCGATTTTAGAGAAAGCTTGCAAAGCTATAGAGGAGCAAGCTGTTGCATTCGCTGGTCTAGAAGCGGCTAGAGAAGAGCTTTCAGAGCTAGCAATAAAGGTATCAAACGGGTGTCAAGGAACAACAAGCCCATTCGACACAACCAAAATGACAGTCCCGTCTTTATCCGAGCTTGCAGTAGCGATAGAGCACAAAAACAACTGTTCAGCAGAGAGCTCTCTGACTTCAAGCACTGTGGGAAGCCCTGTTTCAGCTGCGTTGTTGAAGAAAAGGCATCGGGAAGTGTTCGGAAACGGGGATAGTGTGGTTGTGGGTCATGAAGCTGGGTGGGTTATGCCTAGTAGTAGCATCGGATGAAGGTGTTAGAGAGAGTGAGGGGCCAGATTTAGCTTATTTGCTTTGTTGTTGTATTTAAAAACTTAAAAAAAACTTTGTCATCAAACCTCTGTCTTAGCCTTTAATGTATATATTTGTTGAAAGCTGTTGTGTCTCCTTTATTCTCCATTTTCTTGAAACTATTCAGCAGATAAGGCATGCGTTTGTGTGAGTATAGTTTATGCGTTTAACATCTGAACTTAAAATTTGTAAAATTCATGTCATTACAACAAGCAAAGAAACAGATATTTATGAACTAATCTGTTAACTATAGTAAGTATTTTTCTGTTTGTTACCGGATTGGTAGTAATACATCAGTCGCTAGGTGCCAAATTTTTTATCCTTTACTCCTACATTATCATATTTCTCCTCTGTCTATAGATTGGATCTTATCTTATATATAAATGTTTAATAATGTACAAATTTGTGTGCTTACCTGTTAATGTTTCTATTTTTAAAGGAAAATCAACGAGGAGAAACGGCGGAGTATCGTCTCACTCGTAAACCGGTTTTCTTTTTGCTATTGAAGTTTGAAAATTAAGGAAACATAAAGGTTTTGGATTTCGGATTTTTAATTATAAATAATTTAGAGCATCATCAACCCTGTCTCTTATCTAATCTCTTAATCTATTAAAATATAAAAAGTAAATAAAAAGAAGAGAGATAATAAGTATACGTTCTTTGTGTTTAAAGATGCAAAAGACAATTTTCTTTTTTTTTTTATATTAATGATTCTTCTATTTAATTAAAATAAATGCTAACTATATATATTATTTTATTAATAAAAAGACTTAAAAAATTGTTTGCGGTGAAGACCGCGTTGATGATAGTATTATATCTCCCCAATCTATCGATTGGATCCTATATATAAATGTTTAATATTGACACACGCTTGCGTAACACACATTACATGTACAATTTGTGTGCTTACGTGTAAATGTTTCTATTTTAATGAGAAACACAAATTTCAAGAGAGAGAGAGATGGGGTCGGCGGGGAAACGGCGGCGTATCGTCTCACTCGTAAACTGATTTTTTCTTTGCAACTGAAGTTTGAAAATTAAGGAAACATAAAGGTTTTTGATTTTTAATTTTGAATGAAAACGGCCGAGGAAAAAGAGTTTACGTTGTGCTTCCTCTGAATTTGTTCTCTGTAGGGAGTTTCTCTTTTATTTATTCTCTCTATTTCTCTGTTTTTTACAGATTACTCAAATCGCAAAGCGTTTTGTTCTCTGAGGAAAACGATAATAATAAACTCGGTGAGTTTTTCTCCTTTGATTCTTAGTCAAATTACAGATTATTAAAGTGTTGAGTTAAGCTGAGTAATTGAGTTTTGAGTTAGCTTACTATATTTAGTCTCTAGATTCGATATGAATTATTGAAATTTTATTATGAAATGTTTCAATTTTAATTTTTTTTTCCAATAAAAATAGTCTTTTTGTATTATTTGTAGGTGTAGAGAGTTTTGAAAATGCGTTGCAAGGAGGTAAGATCTTGGACGTTTACAGGTTTAGTGGCAGCGTTTCTTGATCTCTTTATAGCTTTCTCGCTACTTTGCGGTTCGTTTCTGGTTTATTTAACCTCAAAGTTGCTAGCTTTATTCGGTTTGAACCTCCCATGTCCTTGTGATGGTTTGTTCAGTGACCCACATAAGAATAAAGGTTTCCAAGAGAGTTTAGTGAACCTTCCTGTGAAGAAGATCTCTTGTGTGCAAAGATGTGTGAGAAAGAGAACACCTTTTGATTCAGTTTTGTATAATGACGCAAATGGTGGTGGTGGTGGTGAGTGCGTTGGAAAGAAGAGGAAAGGAGAGCGTAGTAGAGACGTTGAGTTTGAGAAAGATGTCTTTAGTGGTACCCCTGTGAAGGAAGTTGGGAATGCTTCGTGTTTCGATCTTTTAACTTCGCAGAGTTTAAAGAAAGGAAATTTTAAGGTTAAGAGTAAGAGGTTCAGCTTTTGTAAGTCGCCGTATGGTCTCAAGAACCGGAGTTTTGGGGATAAGAGCTCTCCGCAGTCACCTGCTAGCGTCATGGAGTATTTGAACGATGTTGAGGAAAATGATCCCCTTCTTGTTAACTCTAAAGGTCAGTATCTTATGGCTGAGTGTTGGTTGTTTGTTAAGTTACTGCAATCATTTTGGATACTGAATTGTAGTTTGGATACATGTTATTGACAATGTAGAAACCGGAAAAGCCTTGGAAGATGTGTCCTTTCGGAAAAGTGTTTCACTAAGTTCGATTGGAAGTGAAGCTGGTGGTCAGAACAAACAACCGGAGAGGACGTTTTCATGGGCGGGAGACGGTACATGCAGTTCCCCTGTGGATCTAACACGAAAGCCTATTGAGATTCTTGAACAAGTGCTTGCGGAAGAAAGAGCTTCTCGTGCTGCATTAGCTCTTGAACTGGAGAAAGAGAGAAATGCTGCCGCGACTGCTGCGGATGAGGCGTTGGGAATGATATTGCGGTTACAAGAGGAGAAAGCGTCGGTAGAGATGGAAGCTAGGCAGTATCAGCGGATGATAGAAGAAAAGTCTGCTTTTGATGCGGAAGAGATGAGCATTCTCAAAGAAATTTTGCTGAGGAGGGAGAGGGAGAAGCACTTCTTGGAGAAGGAAGTTGACTCTTACAGGCAAATGTTCCTTGAGACTGAGCAACCTCTGCTTAACACGCCAGATTCAAAACCAAGAACTGAAGGATCGCAAACACCACAACGGATGACTGAATCATTCGATGACTCTTCTGGATTTGATATCTTTACTAATCAGATGGACAATCGTATTCTTGATTATGATAATGAGGATTCTCCAAAGCCAGGGGAGGTTGACTATGATGGGGAAATGAAGGTGAACGGAGTAGACGAAGGTCAAGAGTGTGATCAGTCAAGAAGTGAGGGACTTCTGATTGATATACAACAGCAAGAAATAGAGGAAGACAGTTCAATTTCAGAACCAGACTCTGAGTCTAAGAAGGTTGGTGAGGACTCTCACGACATTGATTGTTGTGTTCATGATATCCATGTGGTGAACGATGAAGATAACAAGGTGCAACTGAATGTTCCTTCCGACCATGTTGTTCGGCGGGATATCAAACTGGACAGATCACAAAGTGTTTTAGATACAAGTTATATACTGCCACCGGCGTGTCCACAAGGGCAAAGGAACATGTCTACCAATATGCGGAGAAACTCAATGTCAGCTGTTGACTATGAAAGACTGAAAATAGAGAGTGAAGTTGGTCTGTTAAGAGGACGTTTAAGAGCTGTACAAAAGGGAAGAGAGAAGCTCAGTTTCTCTTCCAAGGAACAGAGCAGATCGCAGGTGCAGCGTCATGGAGATAGAACAAGCCGGTTTTGGGAGGCTAGAAGATCAGGACCTCTTGACTCTTCAAGCCCTTCATCCAAAATGGTGAGTTCATCGTTGTTTGATTGATTCAAGGAGCGAGAAACTGCTAGTATATGTTTTCGATGCTTTTCTTTGGCTGTACAAGTGGTTATATCTTGTATAGTTTGTCTTTCAAATGGTTGTTGATGTTTGTATTACTGTATATTTCCTTTTTACAGGTAAAAGCTATGTCTATGACATTGGACCTGCATAGCGCTTGAAACTACAAGGTATTTATTTACTCGCATGACACGTTACAAATATACACCATGAGCAACGCATTGTAGGTTGTACAGTGTCTGCCAAAACTCTAATGTTGGTTTTTGCTTTGAGATATCTGTTTGAGTTTTGTTTTTTTTTTGGTGAAATCACGGAGAAGTCTCCCGCTTTTTATTAAATCAAAAACGAACTACTACAAACTATTGTTCCTCATACTTCCCAACCCGTCCACATCCTCTTTCAGCAACAACTCGACATCAATCGGAACAAACATAAAAACCCAAATCCAAGGTAAAGGCATAGTTCGCTTTGAGATATCTGTTTGAGTTTTGTCTGTCTCAGACATTGTACTATAAACGGCGTCGTTCAGAACAAAACAGTGACGCTTTTGTGGCGGTCTTTTTATTATATAAAATTATAAATGGCGGATCAAAAGTCTAGTTTCTCTTTCCACTTTGATGACATTTGTCCTTTTTCTATATTTGTGTTCAGCCTTAGATTTTTCACTTTTTTCTTTCAAATAAAGACATTCCATTTCTTTAAAATTTAAGGAAAACGACATAAACATTTTCTTTTTGGGGGTTAAAAATCATATTAACTGACAAAAAACTCTGAAGTTCATATTTGCCCTTAAACTCTTATCTGCCCTATACTACTATTGACCTTTGAGCTTAAGTAATTTATCATAGAATGTAAGAAATATTAGCATATTGGATTTTGAAGTTGGAGTTGGTGCAACAGACTTTTAAAGTGTATATTTTCACATTAAAAAACAATCACTTTTTCTATTGTATGGTTACTATTAACCGCAAAGAAAAGAACATTTAATTAGCAAACAAAAAAGGAGAACCACTTAAATATGTGGTTGTAAAAAGAATACAATGTGTTCAACCCCAAATGCGAACCAATCTTGAATCTTGGCATCAAAATATGAATTTTCTTTCTTTAATGGAAATGTTCAAAAGATATAGTAAGTAATTAAGCTCGTGACATTAATTTGAAGTCAAGAAGAATGAGGAAGGGAGAGAGCATCCCAAATGAGATCCATATCCAACGAAGGCATCCTACTCAATTGTACACCATCTCCTTCAATCACTTCCTTATGGTTTTTCTGTTTCTTCATAATCACAACATCTCCTGACTCCGTCTTAATGTTACTCTTGGGCTCCAATGTTTCCTCTTTGAGAGAAGGAGAAGGAGAGTTACCGGAACTTATTACTTGGGGGGAGGAGATTTGTTGAATCTTTGACTCCAAAAGCGAGGCGATCATACATCGCAAGGAACCGGACTTGAGCTGGTGTTTTAGGTCGGGAAAGTTGAGGTGTGCGTACTCGCCACGTAGGATATACGCTGCAGTATCGTAAGCCATTGCGGCTTGCTCAGCAGTCTCAAAAGTGCCAAGCCAAACACGAGTTCTGTTCCTTGGAAGCCTAATCTCCGCAACCCATTTGCCCCAGTGTCTTTGTCTTACTCCTCTATACAGTTTCGTTGGTGTTGTAGTCTGAACAACTTTTCTTGTTCTTGTCCCTGACGCAAGCTTCATAGGCTGAGTCTTGGTGGTGCTTAGCCAGTAGTTTCCAAACCCTTTAGAAGGATAGCTGGTTAGGGTTTTATTGATTTCGACCCACTCGTTTCTGTTTTGATCCGACTGATGGAGAGAGTTAGGGATATAGTTATGGTAAGGGATCATGTTACTATTGGATTGAGAAAGTTCTAGAAGCTTTGGTTCTTTAAGGAATAAGGCAAGGTTTGGGGGTTTACAAGGTTGATGAAGATCAGGACGTTGAGATTGAGGAAACGAATCTAGAAAGTTCCAAGGAACAGAAGCTACCGGAGATTGTTGATGAATCAAAGATGTGAGCTCATGAGGAGACACAAAGTAGCTTTGAGGCGAAGAAAGAGAAGGATATTTCATACCTTCCAAGATTATTGGAACACCGAGAAGTTGGGGTGGCGCCGAAGAACTCAAGATCCCATAGAATCCAGAAGACAAGAGCTTATCATGAATGAAGCTAGTTTCCATTTCAGGAAACTGATCTTCCATGTTCAATTTTGTTTGTTTGATTGAGGGTTTTGTCCAGAGAATGAAGTATGCTTCTTCCTTTTTCCCCCTTAATATTGTGTTAATGGTTTGGAGAATAAATGTTTATATATATACTATTATTAAGGAGTATACTATGTGTTTGTGTGTATCGGTGTGATCATGTGGAGATAATACTAGAAAATTTTAGGGAACCTAACTTTATTTGTCCGAAAAAAAACATTATCGTCTGACTCAGATCTACGCTTTGCCAAGCTTAATTTGTTCATATGTAAACTACAATTAAAGAGTCTCACAAACACTTTTCATTAAACAAATGGTATATTAGTTTCTTTTTTGTTTTCATAAATAACTAATTTGACATTTATTTTTTCTTATCTTGCGACTTGTTCGTGGCTCCCATCCTACGTTCGCTTTTATTATCACTAATTAATCCAAACTTGACAGCTCAGCCCTAACTCATTTAGATGTTATAGCTGTGTATTGTTTTAATGTTTTTGGTAAAGCGTTTTTATATATTTTACAAATAAGAGTGATGTTTCTTTATTCTTTTTCTTTGTTTTTTGTTATGGAATAAACTCGAACGTTGTCGTTGTTGTTGTTGGGTACCAACGTTATTTTCCTTTTCGCATTAATGTTGGATACAAACGTTGTTGTTCGTTGTAGTATCAGTTTATCACTTTGAACAAGTTTAATAAATTTAAACGGTTAATGCTAATATTGTTCATATTAGCATATGTTTAAATATTTGTAATTTAATCATTACTAATATTCCGAACGAAATCAGTTTTTACATCATAGACACGAAAATAAAGGATTGGTTTACCGTTTTATATCTTACTAATATTTTTTTTTGTGGTCACTCGATCTTTATTTTATACAAAGTGATAACCAAGAAAAACATATAATTCCAACATTTTTTTTTGCAGAACCTTAATCGTCAAGTATCATTAAGCTTTTCAATAAACAAATAATTTACACTTGTGCTCAATTTATTCTCCTTGTCTATTTAGTTGTCTTTGGTTTGATGTTTAACTGGTTATAAGGCGAAACCTAGTAATAAGGGTTTGAACCACAAGGACTGTGATTTTTCTATTATTAAATTTCATCAGAGAAAGTAATAACTTTACCATCTATTATAAATTAATAAAATATAGATAACACTTTCATGTGATATACTCATTTGTATGTCTATATATATATCCCGGAACATATAAAACGTAAAGTTCAAAAAAAAAAAAAAACATATAAAACGAAAGTTCTGGAGTTTCTTAATTAGAGTTTTACAGTTGTGTGGATCTAATTATTGGAACGATGTGATACCAAGAAACCATTATTGAAACGATATTGATGATAACATTAATATATAGTTTGCAGAATTAAATGTTATTTATTAACCACGTATAAATACTATATAACAGATAATCACCACAAATGCTTATAATTAGTGAGCCCATAATTATTAATATTATCATCCAATTGCAATGATTAGTTTCAAATTTTGGCCTCTAATTATAAATCTTTAATTGAATCCAACTAATGCGGAAGTCATGGGTTGTCTTCTCTCTATCTAAGTAACATCAATTTATGTTTTGCCTTTTCATTAGACAACTAAGTAACATCAATTTATTTTTTTACGTTTTTATCTTTTTCTCTCTACAAAAATATTATTCGTAATTTTTTTTTGAAAAACAATGTAATAAAATCTTAAGAAATAAAGTTAAACATTTAAAAGAAAAAATTGCCCAAAAGCCCACAAAAATGTTGAGCCGGCACTGGATCAAACACTTAATTTTTTGTTGTTGTGGAGATACTCTTTAGCTTTATCTTCTCTAAGTCATTAATTCAGTTTCTATTGTCCATTTAGATTAATTTGACCAAACTTAATTAGTAATCAATATATAAGTATACTTTAGTAATATAATATAATCGTAAGGGTTCTTTATGTTTAGCAAACAGAAACATGGGGAGGGGGAGGAGGTTATTTTGAACCAAATAAGTTTGATAGGGGTCTATTTGAGATGAAACGTAATTTGCCCTTTGGGATGACTATTGGGACGTTTTATGAAACAATTATCATTTCGATTTATCGAAATAGAATTTTACGGAAAATATATATATATATAAAAATGTAAGGCTTGGGAGATGATATAAAGTAGTTGGCCAATAATAAGAGAGGAAAAGTTTTCCTTAAGAAAATAAAAACCATTTGTAAGGAAACATTTCAAAACAGTTGTTGAATCTATTACCAGTTTCATGTGAAACAATATGATATAACTGGCTGTGTTATTTCTACAGATTCTTTTGCATCTTTAGAATATTTAGATTTATTAAAACAACATAACTAGAATCTTGATTTTTTAAAATAAAATTTTTAGATAAATGATTTTTATACTGTTTTTAAAAGGATTATATATATATAATTGTTGGCATAGCTATTTATTTTACATAATTTTTAAAAAATTATGTAAATTTCAGAAAATGTATTTTTTTTTAGAAACCTCCAATCAATGTATTATTATATATGTAACTCTCGAATGACATTTTTGCATGTATGCACCCTGTAGCTAGTATCGGTATCGCTTCGATTTGCCAATAGGAAAAAAAAATCATCAAACTACAAATTTCTTTTTTTGTGCTCTTGCAAATATATGTCTTTCTTTAACGAACTTGCAAATATATGTCTTTCTTTAACGAACTTGCAAATATATGTCTTTCTTTAACGAACTTGCAAATATATATCAACATTTAAAATGTTAATCAGTTATTTGTTTAGATTTAGTCAGTAAGTTCCCAGTAAAGACAAATTCTTAACCATGTTAATCATTTAGATTTCTAATGACCAAGTCTAGCCAATATATATAATAATTTCCCGTAAAAGAAAATCATTTTTTGTCACTGTCTCATTATTTAAAAATGAAAAATCATTATAATTAGCAAGTTGGTGCTAGTATACGACATTCGTAATTACATCATCTCTAAAAACAAATAATTTAAATAAGTAGGATTATTTATTAAATAAGGTAGCTATATTTAATGCTATAAAGTTTAAAAGTATAATATAAAATGATGCCACCAAATAAAATAATCTTAACCGTAATATTGCATGATTATCATTAAATAGGAACTCTAGATCTAAGATAATTTTAGCTTCAGTAATGGAAGATGTAATGGACAAGATAGAAAAAAAAGAGTCATTAATTGACTACGAATTCACCTTAATAAAGAAAATACATGTCCCTGATTATTTGTAGTGACATGTTCAAATTGTTATATAATGTTTTATATAAATAAATTAGCATTGTTTTCTGAGACATCATATGTATATGTACTGTTACATTCCGTGATTTTCTTCATGTAAATTACTACAAATGTCCAAAACATCCCATATTCTAACTTGGTGTTTCCGAGAAGAGAGTTTTGAATTTTGTTTTTCTACTATACTTGTAACTCGGTTTCGGAGGGACTCGATCCCACTGGGGATTATAAAACGAATATATTATATACGAAATTGACTAAGCTTAAACCTCAAAAAACAATGCAAAAGTAGATACATAAAGAGTAGCAACGTATGACCTTGTACGTATGATCAGTGTGCTACATATTGACATAAATTTCGTACAGATAAAAATGTGCTTGTGTTAAACATTAAACATTAATGGGATCGAAACTATATTAAAATTAAAAATAAATACTAATATTGGTGAAAGATCATATTCCTTTTGAGCCTATTTTAATAGCTGACTTTTTTTTCAGTAGTTTTTAAGAACTTTTGGTCTTATATATATAATACTATTTCGTTATATTAAAAAGTCCAACTATTTACGCAACTAAATTTCAATCTAAGTCTCATCAAAGGAATCGTTTTTTTTTTTCTGAAAGAAGGGTTACATCAAAGAAATCTTCCAAGAAGAGTTTTCGTATATCTAACTATTTACGCAACCAATGTCTTTTAGTTAAAAGTGAATACTAAGGTATATAATCTCTTTTCTATTCCATATTCTGAAAACGTTAAAACTGATCCTAATCATTAATTGACTACCTTAGAAAATTTTTTTTAATCAAAAATCTTATGATCTTAAGTGTTGCAAAATAAATATATATTGTGAATTTAGTAAATCTGTAATGCTCCCTTGTTCATTGTGTTAAAGCTTTTTTCTAACAGAAAGTTTCGGACCGTGATTTCATACGTTTGTTTGGATCGAAAACCATAAGATATATAAACAAATTTCCGGCAATTAATATTTAAGCTCAAGAGCTAGTTATACCTTGTTGCGACAGCGAGTGGCATCGACTTTATTTTCACTTTTAACTAAAAGAACTTATGCATTTTTCATATATCCTTTTCTACTTACCTTGTTTTGTAACATAAACTTATGTGTATTTATATATCTTTGTTTATGCTGTTCTACATTTGTTGATGTTAAAAAGACCAATTGTCAATATTTTATAAGCAAAAGTTTAAGAATCAGTTTATCATCGAACAAAAGACAAAAAGCTTCATGACGTTGAGGGATGGATTTAATTATGTATTAATACATTGGATTTAGAGTGAAATACAAAAAAAATAATGAATATAAGATTTGAGTTCGGAATTAACAAATAAGAAAGATAGTTGAGTATTTGAGTATGGAGTAAGTGTCTAGTATAGGTTATTCGGGGCGTGGACATGTCTTTCTCATGCTTTTTCTCTTTTTTTTTTTTTTTT
>KE153915.1:152289-170788 GCA_000411075.1 Sisymbrium irio
AGCAACTTCACTATCAGCTCTAAACCGAGCAAGATTACAATCGTTAATGGTGACCTCTCTCTCTGTTTCTCTCGACTGTTACAACGTTCAACAGTTCAAGACCAAGAATGAAGAAGACTTTATACTTAGCCTTTTACACGCTCATTCAGTAAGATTGAGACACTTGTACGATCAGAATACAAACTTAAGAGACTCTAATACAAACCGAGACTCTTCTATACTTAAGCTAACACTTAGCTAATTCTTCACTTGAAGTCTTCAGTCTTTGAACTTCTCGTGATCTTATGACTAGATCCTTTTAACAGAAAGTAACTAAAATTTCTCTGTTATTTTTATTATTTTTCGTTTTATTCATTTTTTTTTTGTTTTCCTCTTATTTTCATTGTTTTAATCTCTCCCTTATTCCATAAACAACCAAGGCTCCTAATATGAATAGAAAACAAAATTATTAAATAATTATAAAGAATAAACATAATAGATAGATCATATGACATTCAATTTCAATATTAAACACAACTGAATGATCAACTCTTACATATGTTATATACGTTTATTGGGACAAAGTAGGATATAAACTTATAAAGCGTCATTATAAATACCAAATTATTTATCTAAATATCTTAAATCAAAATTAGAACTCCATATCAATAAAAAAAGTAAACTAGAAATTAAAAAGAGAATTTGGGAAAATTAACCCACTTTGAAACCAAATTTGTCTCACTATACTTTTCTCAGATTTAATTAGAAGATTAAGTTTTTAAATAATGATAATCCATGTTTACCCTCTCTTAATCATAAGTTTTAAAATTTATTTAAAATAAATACACAAAAGAATATCTAAAACCAAACAATAGAAAACGGAAAAAGAATATTTAGAACCTAACTTTGTTCTTTCCGCCAAACTCACCGACTTCGTGGCTGTCAATCTTTACCTTTCTTCTTCAACTTCGTTGTTCGTCAACTCTCTCCGCCGAAGTCTCTCTGCATTTGTACTCCAACTCTGTTTCTCGTCTCCACTCAAGGTGAAACCTTGCCCCTGTTCCCGTTTACTTCGTTTAAGTATGAGGCGCTGCTCCCGGAGGCTCTGCGATACGGCGGCCCCATGTGGCCACGTCGTCGTTTTCTTCTGGTGGAAACGGATGCCAATGATTTCAAATCTGTTTTGATGAACCACTTTTTATTAGCGGTGATGAATCATCTTCTCCATAGCCTCCTCCCCCACCACCATACTCTCGTATCTTTGTTTGAGTTTCTTTTTCTTTCTTTTTTAAAACCCTTTCTTAAACACATATCACAAGAGATTGAAATCCATTTTGCTTCGATTTTCTGTTTTAAGTTTGAGCATTTATTGTTTGTGTATGATACTGTGTACATCTCCTACTGATTAGCTAACACTTGGGTTTTTCTTCAGGTTTGGGAAGTTTTAGTGGAATACAATTCAAGGTTTTTGTAGCTATTTTCCAGGAAAGAAAGGTCTCTTTGCCCAAAAACACCAAATGTTAAAAGTTTCCTTGAGTCTTCTGAGGTATTTTTAATAGGAACGGAATTTCTAAAAGTTTTTACAACTCCTTTCTTTTGTTCAATAGTTTAGAATTTGATTTTGTTTCACAAAGTGGAAATAATGCAAGTGTTTCAGTTCCCGTTTGTACCTGTTTACTTCTACAATTTTGTTTCTGTGTTAAATCCACCTGTTTTGTTTCTTTATTGTGTGAAGATGGTGAAAGCGACTGGTTTGTAAAGTAGTATTCTTGTTTTGGACGAGCATAACTAAATAATTGGGATGCTTCTTTGTTTTTATTGGGTTTCTAACGCTAACAAGCATTTTTGGAGAAAAAGAAAGAAGTGAAAGAGATGAATGATAACTAGAGAAGTAAAAACGATGAAAGAAAGGAATTGATAATAACCGTAAGATGAAAATTTTCAGATATGCAGAATATTAAGTAAACACAAACTTCCTAATTTCCGAGATTTTCTCTGATTTTCCAAACCAACTTACCTAGAATGACCATATGAGCAGGTGGAACGTATAGAATGAGGAAAAAAGCGTGTTCTGCTCTCATGTATGACGAGTAGTTAAAGGAAGAAAACGAGTTATAATCAAAGGTATGGCGAATACTTAAAGCTAGAACACAATCGCACATGTATTCTACCTTAGGCAAATCATATAGATATAGTTAGAAGGTATATTATAACTTTGACACAAGATAGAACAATAGTTAGAAATGAAAGCGAACGTGTATGATATAGATATAGATAGAATACATATTCTAATTTACTTACAACAAAGAATATAAGTTAGAAAACGTTATCTACGCACATGTATAATTTAGTTGTACTGGTATAAGATTCGTTCTTCGTAATCTATATCGTAGAGCTTTCACCAAAATACATATTCTACGTCAAGGTAAAATAAAAGTATACATTCTACCTAGGTAAACCAAATTTTATAAAAAAATATTTAGCTATGATTTTTAAAAAATATGAGAAACAAAAATATCTTTATGAATGCTTGATTCTTATTCTATGATTTCCATATTTTTTGTATTTTTAAAAATTTTATTTTCAATTTCCATTTTTTGAAAAAGGACAAAGTAGACTAAAAGGAAGAAATGTGTAGTGGGAAAAATTGTGTTTGAATGTGGACTAAAAAACCAAAAATCCCAATTAAAAATGGTGTTTAACATAAATATAATTAACTTTATAATAATGAATATTGAGAAACATAAAACAAAGTTGATGTAAAAACATAATTTTTAATTTTTAATATTGAATTTAGACATGGGCATATTATCTGAGATCCGAGATCCAAACCGAATCCAACCCAAAAAAATATGGTTCAGATTGGATATGAATCCTGATAATTATCCAAATGGATATGCTTTTCAGGTACCAGATCGGCACGAAGATTACCCACGATCCGATGAGTATCCAGCAAAGATCCGATATGATATCTTTGTTTCATATACTTGTCATATACTTTCAAAACTTCCGATAATTTGAATCTTTGATTGATATTTGGTATCACAATGATACAATTTCATTTACATACCCCTTTCAAATCGCGGATTATTTGGTACCACTCCCAATTTTATTTTTCTGTGGAAGTTACCGAATCTCAATATAATCACTACAGGAATTTGGGTTTTCTATAGCACTATAAAATAGTGTTTGCTATCATTATGCTATTGTTGCAGTACCTCTTCAATTTATATAGCGTTTGCTACCCGGAAACGCTATGGTAGAGCTTTAGTAAATGAGAAAATAATTACGCGTATCGTTTTAATATGTGAAATGTTATATCAATAGCATAGGATAAACTAGAAACGCTAATATAGGATTATGCGGTATAATTTTTATCATTCCCGTGACACTTAGGCAAAATTTCAGAAAGAAATTTCTCCTTTTTGACTTGAAACTAATTTCGGTGTTCTTCCCCTTTTCTCTCTGCTTTGCCCGATTTTCACAATTCCCTCTCAAATGACTCGATTTTCACAATTCCCTCTCAAATCTATCTAAAATCTCTGACCTGAATAAAAAATCTCATACCTAATCACTCTGAAACCTAATCTCTCGCCCTGTTCTTGTCTTCTTCGTTCACTCGTTCAAGCTAAAAGTACAGCAGTCTTAGTCTTTCCCACCTAAATCACAGAAATCTCACTCTTTCAAACTACTTCAGCACATAAATTTCACTCTTTCCCTTTCCGAGCTACTCACTGTTCATTAAATCCAAGTAAAGCGAAGGTAAAATCTCACTCTTTATCTCACTCTTTCACTTTTCGTTGAACGATTTTATTGAGCTATTTTATTAACTATTCTTTTTTAATTTTCAGGAAGATTTCATTTTACTTTGAAAGGTAATTTATTTACTTTGAAATCGAGTTATTTGATTTTCTTATAATTTTTAAATTTCAGATAAATTTAACTATTATTGCTTTTTTATTTTGTAGTTTGATTCAACCAACAAAGAACAATCTCGATAAGGTACAGTACTCGAATCTGATTCATGTATCCTATCTCGTTATGTCTTGTTGGTCTGGCTTAATGTGACTCTATTCAAATTAGTTGTATGCATACTTGGTCGGAGCATTGTAAAATGGATAAATCTTGGTTCTGGTTGCCAAGGTATTAACTTGACTGTTCTTACACATATGAATTGATTTCATTGCATGCTTGAATGTTCTGAATTTTAATTTCCAATTTATGTACACTTGTTTAGGAATAGCCTTGAGTATGAGCAAGGGGCAACTAACTTTGTGTGTGACTCAACAAGAAGTTTGGGTCATCCATCAGAAATGTTCTGTCCTTGCATTGATTGCCAAAATGTTTGTCATCAGTCAAAAGAGACAGTGGTAGAACATCTAGTAATAAGAGGAATGGATCAGAAGTACAAGAGAATTAAATGTTGGAGTTTACACGGGGAAATAAGGACTGATATCCCCAATGATGTTGAATCTTCTGAATATGAGGCTTACAACTTGATTAGAACAGCTTTTATGGGGAGTGAAGCCAGTCAACCATCTCAGAAGCATAATGTAGATCAGGTAGAGAATATAGACATTGAAGAATCCGAGTTTAGGAAGAAGTTAAAAGATGCATAGACTCCATTGTATTCGACGTGTCTGAAGTATACCAAGGTATCTGCAATCATGGGACTTTACCCGATTAAAGTGAAGAGTGGAATGTCAGAGAACTACTTCGAACAGCTTCTGACGCTTCTTCATGACATGCTACCTGGAGATATTGTCCTTCCTAAGTCCACAGATGACATTAAGAAGTTTCTCAAAGTTTTTGGTTTTGGGTATGATGTCATTCACGCCTGCAAAAATGATTGTATACTTTACCGGAATCAATACGAGGAGATGGTGAGCTGCCCACGATGTACTGAATCAAGATGGGAAAAGGATAAACACACTGGTGAGGAGAAGAAAGGGATAGCAGCAAAGGTGCTTCAGTATTTTCCGATAAAAGACAGATTTCAGAGAATGTTTAGATCAAAACGGTTAGCTGAGGGTTTGCGGTGGTATTTCACTAATGCTACTGATGATGGATCTATGCGTCATCCAGTGGACTCATTGACTTGGGTTTAGGTAAAAAAAAAATGGCCGGAATTTACTGTGGAATCGAGAAACCTTAGACTATGTCTTTCTACCGATGGGATCAATCCGTTCTCTATGCCAAATTCCAAGTATACCACATGGCCGGTGCTCTTAGTCAACTACGATATGGCATCAACTGAGTGTATGAAAGCAGAGAATATCACTGTGACATTGTTGATACCAGAACCAACTGCACCTAGCAACAACATTGATGTCTATCTACAGCCGTTAATAGATGACCTAAAGGAGTTGTGGAGTGAAGGTATGGAAGTTTATAACTCGTTCAGTAAGGAGATTTTCACTCTTAGAGCAATATTGTTGTGGACTATCAATGACTACCCAGCATTAGGGACATTAGCTGGATGAAAAGTGAAGGGGAAGCAAGCATGTAATGTTTGCGGGAAGGATACACCTCATAGGTGGCTCAAGTTTAATCGGTAACATGTTTATATGGGTAATAGGAAGCGACTCAGACCTGTTCATCCATACAGATAGAGAAAACACTGGTTTGATAACATGGTGAAGTCTGGTTCCGCCAATAGAATTTAGACTGGAGCCGAGATATTTGACAGTCTTAAAGACTTTAGGAATGATTTTTGAAGACCTTTGGATAAGAAAGGTAAGAGGAAAAAGATAGATGCGGATGATGACGATCTGATTTCAGCAGAAGAATATGAAGAAGACAATGATATATGGCGGTGGAAAAAACGGTCAATCTTTTTTGACTTACCTTACTGGAATGTAATTAGTTTGTACAGTCCATTCTAGGTATGCATGTTAGTGTTTAAATGTGTCTCTAATACCTGGTTGTGCATTGTGGGGCAGGAATTTCCAGTGCGGCATAATATTGATGTAATGCACGTCGAGAAGAACATATATGATGAACTACGTCGAGAAGAACATATCTGATGCACTACTATCTATAGTCATGCATTCTGGGAAATCAAAAGATGGCTTGAAAGCTAGAAAATATTTAGAATATATTGGAATTCGAAATAGCTTACATGCAGAGGTACATGGAAAGCGAACTTATTTACCTCCAGCTGCTTATTGGCTTTCGAAGGAAGAAAAACGTAAATTCTGCAAAAGGCTTTTAAAATTCAGAGGTTCCAATGGCTGTTGTGAAAATATATCAAATTTTGTCTCAGTTGATCCTCCTAATATTGGTAGTTTGAAGTCGCATGACCATCATGTGCTAATGCAAAATTTGTTTCTTGTGGCATTGAGAAGTTTACTGCCAAATGGACCTTGAATTGCATTGACGCGCATCTGTAATTTCTTCAATAGACTTTGCTAGTGTGTTCTTGATCCAGAGAAGCTACTTACACTAGAATCAGAGCTTGAAGACACATTATGCTTATTACAAACATTATTTGACATAATGTTTCACCTTCCAATACATTTAGCTAGGGAAGCTCGTTTGGGTGGTCATATACACTTCAGATGGTTGTATCCGTTTGAGAGATACGATTTTGTTATTTGTTTTACACATCCGATTATTTCTTGATTTTTGTTGCTATTAATCATAATAGGTTTTCTCTGGAATTGAGATGTTCATACATGAAGACACTCAAGGCGTATGTAAAAAATTATATAAGACCAGAAGCGTGTTGTAATAAATTATGTAAGGCCAGAAGCGTGTATGGCTGAAGGATGCTTGGCTGGTGAATGCATTGCATTTTGTATGGAGTTTTTACAGAAATATGTTCCAGTTCAAGAAGCTATCAATCGGTATGAAGATATAGAGGCAGATCAGCATGTCCTTGAAGGTCGACCACTGCAGAAAAGTACAGAAATAACTCTTGACTGATAAGGAGCGTGACGTAGCTCATCGGTATATTCTTATGAATACAGCGATCATGGATGATTTTGTTCAGTAAGTACAAATCTGGATGATTTTGTATACTTTTATTAATTCTTTTATTAATTCTTTTATTAATTATAACTAATTCATTCAATGGAAAACATGTTGCATTTGGAAGAACTGCAGGCTACAGATGAACGATGAACAAAAACTGAACTACTTTTGTGGAAATATCATTTAGAAAGGTTTCCTAAATGGATTAAAGAAAAAGTTAGAGTAATAGTATATATGAACTGTATGTTTTTTACTAGGTAATTTTTGGTTTAGATTTCTACTACTTACTTGTTATTTTTTAATGCTATATACCAACCAACTCCACTGACCATTCTAGTAGGCTGAGATGGCTTGCTTATGGACTAAGAAATATTTCTCAAACATATAAGGGATATATAATTAATGGCCATCTGTTCCAAACAGAGGATGTAAAGCGGAAAACTCAGATAAGTGGAGTGACATATGAAGCATTTTCAATGTGTAGAGCAAGTGCTAAAGATAGCAGACAAACGGCCGACATTGTAATCTTCTATGGATTGATTAAGGAGATCATATTGGTCGACTACCACATGTTTCAGGTTCCATTGTTTAGTTGTAGTTGGGCTAACAAAGGGAATGGACTGAAAGAGGAAGTTGGGCTAACAATCAGCTTTCGTAAATGATCCTTTCATTATGCCTTCGCAAGCTAAACAAGTTTTTTACTCCAGAGAAGATGACTCCTCATCTTGGTATGTTGTTATGAGGGCACCACCAAGAGGATACCATGAGTTAGAGACAGAAGAGGAGTTCATGTCTCCAGCATTACCAGTCACTTGATGATTTAGCCGATGAACAATCAGATGACAAAAGTTTTTGTGTTAGGGATGATTGTGAAGGTGTGCTAGTAGAAAATTAATACATTTTATATGTGTTTCAGGTAGTGAAAGAGGATGAGAAATGTAATTGTTGATCATGTTCGCCGCAGTAAGCACCAGAAAGGCAAAGATGTGAGTGATGTGGTGTCACTGTCTCGTAAGACACGCAAGAAGCATGGTACGGAGGAGAATGTTGGAGAAACAAGTCATGCTCATTTTCCTGATGAAGATCATGATAACGGAGAGGACCAAGGGATTAGAGAGTCACAAGAGAATGAAGAAGATAATGTGGTGGACGAAGAAGTATATGACGATCGGGTCCAAGATGAACATATCCCGAACTCGACAACCAACTCGTCAGACGCAAATACACAACAATCGGAGAACAAAAAGAGGAAGACACGAGGTCCAACTAGAATGAGGAAAGTGGCAAAGAATGTAGATGACAAGGTAGAAGTTGACTTTAATGCTATTGGTGAGCATATTGGTTGAGGATCAGTGACCCTTTCTTCCTTCCTTGGTCCACTGGTGAGAGAGCATGTGCATGTATTGCTAAATGACTGGAGACATCTCGATGAACAAAGAAAATCGGCTATGTGGGAGGAAAATCAGGTTATTTTATTAGCCTTTTCATTGAATAGGAGTATACATATAAAAGCAATGCAATGTGTGATGAAAATTTTAATGTTTTACTTGGCAATGTTTCACAAGGAAGATTCAATTTGAGAGAAGATTGGCATAGAGAAGCAGTCTTCAAGCAAATGGGATGTTTATGGCGCGCCTCTAAATCGAGGCGTGCTTCACAAGTCCAAGCTTCAAAAAGCAAGGTTCGACTATAACAACTAAGACCTAGCAACATCCAATCTACAACAGACTGGAACGCTTGGGTCAAGAACAGATGTATCACAGCTTTTAAGGTTATATATGTAAATATAATTTGTATTGGTTATTTGTTGAATACTTTTTCTGATCTTATTAATGTGTCCGGACTATTTGTGTCAATAGGAACAAAGTGAAAAATACATGAAGCTGAGGAAATGCCAAATTCCTCACACTACAAGCTGTGAAGGAATGACTCAGTTAGCTTATGAGATGGTATGTATGTAAAATGTATCAAATTAGGGAGTTGTGGATATTACTTCGAATATTTTTATAATCTTTCGCTTTTGCTTGTAGTAACAAAAGAGTTCTGATCCTAGGAAAGTTACTAGAAGTAAGGTTTGGATAGTAGGTCACACACATTCTGATGGCAGACCCGTGAGGGAAAAATTCGCAGAGACTATTGTAAGATTGATTTAAATTGCTATTAACTTTGTTCTTTATATTTTTTATAGGTAGATTCTCGTTATTGTTTACAAATCTGTATTTCATCAGGAAAAAAATCAAGTCAATTGACAGTGAAATGGACTCCACTGTGTCAGATAATATTAGAGAAGATGCTGTGAGCCAGGTTCTAGGAAAAGACAGACCAGGAAGACTTAGAGGGATGGGCAGAGGGGCTACGGTTACGAAGTTGGCTTTCTCACAGGCCAGAGATTCACATGTACAGAAGCTTGAAGCTACCCATGCAGAATTACGTAGTAATCTTGAAGAATATTACTCTAGCGAACCAACATATAAGATTGGTCGCATCCCACTAGGCCTAAATGCAGCTGATGTACTTGTTAATTCTGCATCAGTCCTTGTAGCATCTGTGTGGAGACCTACTCAATCCATTTTCTCACTTGGTGACGCTATAGGAGTTAAAATCGCATGGGCGACTGATAAGATAATCTTGGACGATGATAATAATGTCTCACAACTTCCAAACACTGGCGGGTCCGAGGTAATAAACTGATATTCTATTTATTTGTTTACAATTTTAATGGTTTGACTGGGTTAGATTCCTAATATATTGTGTATATCTATTTGAATGAGTCTTTAGGCTACGAATGCATCAATAGGAAGAGTTCACATTTTTGATTGGAATGTGGATAATGAATTGATTGCTGAGGGTACATTGGTGTCAACTGACCCTAAAGAATCGGTAAACAATATTACTCTGGGACCGACTCTGAATTTGTGAAGGTCGACTTGGGGGTTAACCTTGTTGCTTATTTATGGAGACATATGCCTGAACTATCAGTCATGGGTGATGCATTAAACGAAATCATCGCATGGCCTATTGATAGGATACATATACCTATTGCACCTTCAGTTGATGAATCAGCCAAGAGATCACCTCAGGTGAGTTTCTCAAACTCGGTTATGTTTTCTTTTTGGCTAATAGTATTTTTGTTGGAATTTAATTAGGTTAGTCAGATTTTTAGATTTGATCGGGAATGTATATTGGTTGTTTGGATTTGTTCTTTTGCTGTGATGTTATTCTGATGATTGTGTTTCTCATTTTGACTCATAGAGTGGTAGTAACAGTAGTGGTTCAAACAAAGGCACCAAAAGAAGTGCATTCTATTACATTGTGATAACTCTGGGCAGAGCGTAGCAATAGGTCGTATTTGTTCAACTAATCCAGCAGACAAGGTTCATTTTGTCCCTTTAGGTCCCAATGCTAGCAAGGTCTGGGTAGAGGTTTCGAAGATTGATGATGCACGAGTGTGGAGACCAAATTATGAATAAAAATATATGTTAATTATAAATAGAATTTTGAAAACGCTGTTAATAAATTATTAATAACAAAAATATATGCTATCATATGATATCTAATTGCAGATACGATAAATATAAAATAGCATAACAAAAAACCGCTATCTAAAGTGATGGACCTGTTATAACGGGCGATGGAATAGCGTTATCAAAGCGCTACCATATCGTTAGATAGCATTTTTCGTATGCTATAAAAACTCTAAATTCCTGTAGTGTAAATACATGTGTTGGCCAAACACAGAAGAGAACCGTAAACCAAATTCACTCGCATTCCTTCTTTCAAAAAGCAATTGCAGCCTAGCTGATATGAATCTTTATGTTTTCATTTATGTTTCATTTTCTATTGAACTTTTTACATCGAATAGAGTAGAGTAGACAGACGATTTTTGAAAATATTCCTGTTCTTAATTTTGTGTGGTTTTTGGTGATGATGATTTTGTGTTCTTGGTTTCATGATGATGATTATGTTGTAGAGTAAAGGAACTATTCTAGGTCCTAGATGATTGATTTTAGAATGTTTGTCTGAATGGGGAATATATAAGCTGTTCACCATCACTATCGACAATGCCACTGCCAACACCTAGGCTCTAAAGAGATTTTAAAGTGAATTCGGCATTTTGAGAAATGAGGCATTGGTTTTGGATGGGGATTACAAGAATGTGAGGTGTGCAGATCACATCATCAATCTAATTGTCAAGGAGGGTTTCCTTGAAATAGGTGAGTATGTTTTTAACTTGAATGATATATAAAATTAGTTTCTTTCTTTCGTCAATGGTAATAACAACTAACTACCTTCTTGTATTATGTAATAATGTGACAGCCATTCGTAATGCAGTGCAACATGTAAGGTTTTCACTCCAAGACTGAAGTCATTTGAACTCAGAGTGGAGTCAGGGAGAAGGACTAAAGGGAGAATGCCGTTGGATATTAAGACACGGTGGAACTCTATATATCTGATGTTGCAAAGAGATCTGAAATTCATGGCTGCATTTGATAAAATGGAAGCTGAAGACAAGCTATACAATGACTATTTCAATGAAGTCGACAATGGTAAATCAAGGACTGGACCGCCTATTTTAAACGATTGGAATCTTGTCGAGAGGTTAGTGATTTCCTAATCAGTTTTTACAACTCGAGTTTGGTTGTCTCTGCTTCTACATCTGTTTGCTTGCATAAGTGTTATGGTGAGATAGTCACTATAGAGAAGAATCTTATTAGGTTGAGCAATGGTTTATATAATGAGATGAAGTTTAAGGCTGATGACATGATTGCTAAGTTTGATAAGTGTTGGGATGGTATGAGAAACATTAATAGGATGTTGATTGTTGTTATTCTGTTTGATTCGAGTAAGATAATGCAATTTTCTAATATGTGCTTAGAGAAAATTTATGGGAAAGACACGGCTGATGCTAAGAGATGTATCAATCAGTGTACAATATAATAAGTGATATGTTTAAGGATTATAGCACTCGTTATGGCCATGTAGTAAATGCTCAATCATCACAGTCTAATCAGGCTTCATCATCTTCTTCTAATAGCCAAGATCATAATACGGGGGATAACAATGAAGGAATAGACTTGGTGGATGATGATCTCGGGTATGAAATGATAGATTTTGCTTATACTGAGATGGTTTCTGAGATAGAAATAGTTGATGCGAGAGATGATTTGGATATCTATCTAAAGGAAAAGGTAGAAAATCCAAAAGCTATGATTGGAACTGAGTATGATTTTTGGTCTTGGTGGAGGCTTAATAGTCCTAAGTATCTGATTCTAGCTGAAATGGCTTGGGATGTACTTGCAATGCAAGTTTCCTCTATTGCATCTGAAAGTGATTTTAGCACAAGTGGTCGACTCATTGACCTTTATAAAAATTTCTTGACACATTATATGACTGAAGTCTTAATGTGCACCGAGCAATGGATGAAATATGACATTAAGTTAAGTGAGAAACGAGTTGTAACAAATGCACAAATGCTTGCAGATTTTGAATTACATGGCAAGTTGGAGAAAGGTAATTTCATGTACAGATCTTTTTATTTTACTTAAAAGTTTCATTAGCTATAAATTATAGTGTCGTGTCGTCTACTATTTTCAGAGTTTGCTAGCCGACTCACCTTGGACTAGACTTAGCTTAGTCTTCGTGATCGGTTATAAGGTACTTTACTTCTTCTTAAATCTCAATCTGTTAATTATCTTGTTTTATTTTTTTTTGTATTTGGTTTTATCCCAAGTTAGGAGTCACGGACTCACGGTTAAAGAAACATGGAAAAAGATTGCTGTGGAATTCTGGATGATCTGTTGTTCTTTTAAATTTTAAACTCTGTTTT
The DNA here is from genome assembly GCA_000411075.1 of Sisymbrium irio. Taxonomy (NCBI): domain Eukaryota; kingdom Viridiplantae; phylum Streptophyta; class Magnoliopsida; order Brassicales; family Brassicaceae; genus Sisymbrium; species Sisymbrium irio. The sequence continues at coordinate 165,071 of KE153915.1, forward strand.
ATTATCATTGGATTTGCTTCCTGTTGCTTTGAGTTTATATACTCTACTTATTTCACTTTCAATTTACTTTGTAATGTTGGATTATAGCACTTGTTATTTGGAAATGGAATGCACTTTAATTAGCATTTTCATCTAAGTTGTTTCACTATGCTATGCTAATCTAGGTTGTTGCTACTATGTCTTTGCTCTTTTAATTAGCATTTTGATATTTTATTCATGTTGTTAGGTTCTCGATTGATTGAAAATGGAATGCCGAATGCACATTGCTCTTTAACATTGGTCTTTGATTGCTTTTGTAGCTTGCACTCTGATCGGTTCTCGGATCGAAATCAGTTACATTCGGTTGAAATTTCTATGACTTGAGGTACTGAAACGAATCCAAACGGGATTTCTATATTATCCATTCGATACCAATTTTCAAAAAAAAAAAAACCTTAAATATGAAAAATCCGATCTGAACCCGATCCGGTATCAATGCCCATTGTTCATTGAATTTATTTTTTGATAAGACATGGAAGATTACTTAATATACAACAATGCAAAAATATGATATTTTTATGGATCTTCTAACCATAGAATTTTGTTGTGCATGTAGGTAAGAGGCTACGATGTATATTACGAGTATTTATCATCATTTTTGCTATTGTCTTTTTATTATAAAACCAACTTTACCCTACAAATATATCTGAGTCTTTCTAACCTCCATCTATGAAACCCAACTAATCATTATGTACAATAATATCCAATTGTGAGTAAAAACCCGCCATCTATAAAACTCAACTAATCATTATGTACAGCAATATCCAATTGTGAGTTAAAACCCGTTTCATTGTTCCAAATTCCAATAGTTGAGTCTTTTTCTATAACTGAATTTTTCTCTCTACAGTGATGGGAATCTCATGGGATTCCAGTCTTTATTTAATATTTTTCTTGTCATTTTGAAATTTAGCAGATATATCAGTATCTATGAAAATAGCTGATTGAAATGTTTTAAGGATTTTTTAAAATAAATAATCTAAATTTGAGTAAATCGATAACACTGCAAAAAATTTTAGATTATAAGAGATCTTAAAAATAATACTGTTTTCCACCTACGATGTTTGTACCCTGTTTAATGTTAGATATTAGTATAGTTCTCTTAAAATCTAAAAACTGATTACCGAAAATCAAAAAAAAACAAACCAGATAATTATTTCAAATATTTCAAATACCAGAACTATATTTAACCGAATTGATAAATGAACGGATATTTAAATACTATAAGGTTTTGAATGATTACCAAGGAATAGAAAGAATAATGAATTATTTCTTATTCTTTGAAATACTCAACATTCATAATTAGTACATATGATTTATTCTTATTCCTTTTTTCAGAGAATTATGGAATTTTTTTTTTATCAAATTTGATAAGAAACCATAAATAATAAATATTACTTCTTTTTTTTCTTTTTATTTTATTCCATTTCATTTTTTTTTCATTTTTATCATTCTTAAAGTGTTTGTCATCTTATATATAGGCTTCTGTGTAGGCTTCTATGTATAATGGACTGTTCAGGCCTGTAGAGAATTAGAAACTCTTCATTGAGAGTTTCTGCGTCGCGACACGTGCCCCTATCTTCCCATAATATCAACAAATACTTGCAGTTTCTAATTCTCTACAGGCCTGAACATCCCATTATACACAGAAGCCTACATTTTTTATCAATTGACCCAAACATTCCTGTATGTAAACCCACTACTGAAACCAAATATACATATCCTGCCGTCCATCCTTCTTCTCAGATTGCCACCGTCTACGACCTTCCACATTCGTAACCTCCGGCTCTAAATCATTTTCACTTCCACATAATAATTTCCTTTCGTCTTCAAATTCCAATAATGCTTCACTTTACACTTTTCTTTACAGCCGTATCAAATTACAAACGTCACCTTCAGGAGGTCTCGATATCATTGAAAGCCAAACCCAGTGGGGGCCAACTACGTCACTTGCAGCTTGGCCGTTCTTTGCAACAAGTGGTCAGATTACTCCTACAATACTGAGATTCAGAGAACCTCAAAAATATGGTTAATTCATGGGGTCAATCCTCTCCTCCTCGATAAGAAGGTACCAGTACAGATTTCCCCTCATTGCTCTAATGTAATCGAATTTACAAATATATTTATCACGAAGATGAAGAGTTATTACCAATCAAGAAAGAGTAAGAACATATCCATTGTGAAGTTCATTGGCGCAGAGTCAAATGTTTTCAATTCTCAAATCATGTAAAAGTTCTCAAACAGTTCCTTTGTATAGAGCAGGACCAAACTTCACGGTTTCCAAAAGATAAGAGTTCCAGTGAAGTTGGAGTTTGAGATTAGATCACAAAGGAATCTTTTGGGGAGTTAGTTCAAGTTGAACCACTTGAATCACATCTCCTACTCTTCGAAAACCTCAAAAATCATGAAATTCACTCATAAGACCTGTAAAGCAAGTAAATCACTTTTTCCTTATTTTTGAAGAATCTTTATCAGATTTGTTTCTTTCTGAAGGTTTCTTAAGTGTTTTCATTTATTTATTTTTTTGCCTCTTAAGAAAACAGCTTCTTCCTTTGTCATGACAAAGGCGGATCTGGTTTAATTTCTGTGTGTATTGACAAAGATCTAAAGGATGAGGTATGATTTATATTATCAATTTTTACCTACAAAATGTTTTGATTCCAATAACTGTTACCTTCTTTAATTTGTCTATCACCATCTAAATATTTCTCACCTCGAGTCAATTTATCACTTAAGCTATTTATTTATAGTTCGGAGACCATGCTTATGTTGCTGAGACATTTCATGTTAATTCTTTGCTTGCTATGTGATACTTAAAGCTAACACGCTTGCTTGAGACACTTCATGTTAATCCGTTGTTTGCTATGGTAACACTCTTGCTTGAGACACTTCATGCTCTCTATGTTATTTTTAGACCTTTTTTACAATTATGTCACACATAATCATGTGATTCTAATCACCGTTAAGCTTCCATGTTTTGTTTTATCTCTGTCTTTATTTGAGAGTTGAGAGTTGAGACAATTCCTATCTATTTTGATTGATATGTGAATGTGATGCTTTAGTACTAAAACTCTTGCTTATGGAATGAGTACTTATTGAGGAATGGGTTGTACTTTCACGCTTTGTTTAGTTAAATATGTCTCTCCTGCAGCTGGTCCTAAAGATTCAGGATAATTGACCTTTGGTGTTCTTTGCAATGGTAGGTGGGGTGGGTTTAAGTATCGGGAATCTGTAGGTGAAGTATTCTTTAGCTTTTGTTGGTCTGTCAGGTACTATAAGGACATCCCGACCATCTCCGTTGTTATAGGTATGTATTACTTGTGTGTTTTTGTTGCAATGGAAACTGTAGATGTCACTGGCTGACACACTTGATGCGTATTGTGATTGTACGAGTGTCAATTACTTTTTGGACAACATGATAAACCAATCAGATATTCTCCTCGCTGATGTTAGCTGCTTCTTGGTAGTTGTTTGTCTTGGTTCTGCTGTTCCATCTTCTTAGAGCAGCTCCATCCATGTATCTAGATGGGTATCTGGGATTTTTAAAAAATTAAAAGAAAATAGAAAAATAGCAATTTAATGGAAATGCTCCAGATCCGCTTCTCATTTAAGAATTTTCAAGAATTTTTCAGAACCCATGATTGAGAACACCTGTCTTCTTTTTATTGGTTAAATGGTTCTAATAAATTAATTATTGTTGAACCTTCTTTCTTTTCCCAATTTCTCTGTTTCTCCCGTCATTTTTTTCTCCTTCAAAGTCTACCGAGAAGAAAACAATTATTAATTCGGGGGTAATTATATCTAAAACTTAATTGGATCCGAGAAAAAGCTATTCACTTGTAACATTATGATTGATTTCAAAAAAATCAAAACAATTTTGGAATTTCAAAATTTAGCTGCTGTAGTTTTGATTTTTTTTTCCTCTTTAATTCATAAATATGATATGCAATTCTGGATTTTATTGTGCTAAATCATGTAAAATATTACTTAACTGTAATTGGAATGTGGGTTTTTGTATTGCATTACGTCAGAACAAACACGAACTTAAAAACAAAATCAGGTTCGTGAGGTTTGGATATATGCTTAGCTGTGTCGGAATCTGAGAAAACAAGAATTTGTTGTGATCTGATGCGTATGTTCATGACCGTACGTATGAGCTAAGGTTTGTAGAGATCATGGAAGGCTTGAACGGGAAGTCCTCGTGGTCCTGGAGGAAGACAATAGAAGCTGGAGGAGTTGAAGAGTTGTGGAGAAGAAGAAATAAGAAGATGATGTGTAATTAATATCCAAATTCTTTGTAGATATCTGAACCAATGAGCTTATCAAATCTACCTAAGTTTCTTTAGTTAATTTATATTAAAAAGATCAATATTTAATAATGAGATACTTAGAGAGTATCTCCACTAATGGAGTTGCTCTTATGTTGCTGATATAGAAGAGAAACTTGGGAGATTCTCAGGGGGCTGTGAAACGGTGAACCAAGAAGAGTGCAGAGACTATTTTGGAGGTGAAGTTTAACGTAACAAAGTATTGTGGAGAGTAAAGGAGGAGATTACAATTCCTTCATAAAAGTCTGTTATTGTTAAGAATATCTCCCACTTCTTTGGTTTGACTTAATAGTCTGTTAGTGTAAGGAAAATCACTCATTTATTCCCATGTTTAGTTGAAGAAGAGGAGAATATTTCTGCATTACACCGATTTTGGTGATCTTTTTTTTTCAACAAATTACAACATAATTAAAATATAGAAAAGTTCATTTATCCATCTTGGTGGTATCGAATCCGCATGAAAAGCTTTGAAAGTAAGAGTTCTAACACTGGACGCCAACTTGTCAGCCTTTGCGTTCTTTACACGTGGAATAAGCTTGATGGAAAATGGGTTGAAAAACTCTTTCCATGTTTGAAATTCCTCTATGTGCGTTGTGAAAGTCGGCCATTCATCATGGTTAGACACTATCTTAACCAAGTCAGAACAGTCTGTAACAAAAACTACTTCTTGTGTTGAAGATCTTTCATACATTCCATTGCCCAAATTAAAGTTTCAAATTCTGCATGTAAAGATGTTAAGCTTGCTCGGTTATTACGAGACCCCAGCCTTTTTTCTGACACCCCCTCTTTACTACAATACCAGCCTTGACCCGAGAAAATATCTGATTCCTTCCAAGAATCATCAATAAAACACCACCAACCATCGTGTATCACTGTACTATCCTATAGTACAGATTGTTTTCCAGCTTTCGTTGTGACTGTCAATTGAGCTTCCTCCCATAGTCGACCTTCACTTTCCGCAGTGCTGAGGATCTCAACAGGATTTCTGTCCTTATTTTAATTTTTTTTTTCATTTTCTCTTTCATAGATACCAAATTATCCATGGAAAATAACTATTTTCAGTCTCTTTAGGAAGCTGCCAAAAGAGATGATCGAAGTTCGAAAAAACTGATGACTTCGGAAAAACCTGAGGATTAGAAGGGATTAGAGAGCCCACGTTTGAACCGCTGGAGGACATTCAAACAGAACATGATTTATTGTTTCCTCCTCTGCTCCACATCGTGAGCATTGTGTGTCACACTGGATACCACATGATTTTAATTTTTTTGTAACCAAGACACATCCGGACATAACCTGCCAAATGAAATGTTTCATTTTTGGTGGACATTTTATTTTCCAAGTGTAAGCCAAAAGA
>KE153915.1:171038-181915 GCA_000411075.1 Sisymbrium irio
TTTTTTTCATTTTCTCTTTCATAGATACCAAATTATCCATGGAAAATAACTATTTTCAGTCTCTTTAGGAAGCTGCCAAAAGAGATGATCGAAGTTCGAAAAAACTGATGACTTCGGAAAAACCTGAGGATTAGAAGGGATTAGAGAGCCCACGTTTGAACCGCTGGAGGACATTCAAACAGAACATGATTTATTGTTTCCTCCTCTGCTCCACATCGTGAGCATTGTGTGTCACACTGGATACCACATGATTTTAATTTTTTTGTAACCAAGACACATCCGGACATAACCTGCCAAATGAAATGTTTCATTTTTGGTGGACATTTTATTTTCCAAGTGTAAGCCAAAAGATGTTTAATATTTGGGCCATATACATTTCCATTAATCCCTGAATCAGAAAACAACTGGTCAATGTCATCTCCCGATTTGACCGTATATTTCCCATGTTTCGTGTAATACCATCCATAAGTATCATTTTTCAACACTCGACTAAGTGGCATATGCTTGATAATAGCAGCATATTCTGGGATGATGGTCGCCTCTATCAATGGAATATTCCATGTACGTGTTTCTGGGTCAATCAAATTGTTGACAGTGAAGGGAGGATAAATATTGAATTTACAAGTTGCTGATCTCGGGCGAGTAGCAGGGATCCAATGATCATTCCATACTGAAATGGATGTCCCGGATTCCACCCTTTCGATTAGCCCTTTTTTAACAAGAGATCTAGCAGAGATTATACTTCTCCAACCATATGATGGAGAGTATACTCTAATTGGATCCAAAAGATCCGAATGCCTAAAATATCTTCCTTTAAAAACTTTTGTAAAGAGTGAATCCGGTTTCTCAATCAGACGCCATAATTGTTTTGCTAATAGAGCTGTATTTTGATCTTCAATTACACGAAAACCCGAACCACCATTATTTTTATCCTGACATAATTTATCCAATGACATCCAATGCATTCATTTATGATTTCCATTTGTACTCCACCAGAATTGTGCAACTGCACTCGTGAGTTTCTTGGTTACTTGTTTAGGTAATCTGAAACATGACATTACATGAGTCGGTAATGCAGTTCCTATTGATTTTATTAAAACCTCTTTTCCTCCTTTTGTTAAAAACCTTAAAGTTCAACCATTCACTCTATTATGGAGTCTTTTCTGTAAAAAACCAAAAACTTGAGTCTTCGCCCCTCCTAAACTTTCTGGAATACTTAGGTATGTTTCCATACCACCGAGAGTAGAGATACCTATTTGTTTGATCTCCTCCTTAATGGCATCATCTACCTTATGTCTGAACTGTAAAGAAGACTTATCAAAGTTTATTTGCTGTCCTGAAGCGACCTCATAATCTGTAAGGATTTTAATAAACCATTGCATTCATCTTTGTTTGCTTGGCAAAAGAAAAGACTATCATCTGCAAAGAAAAGATGTGAAATAGAGGGGCTTGTCCTTGCTATCTTTAATCCTGTGACCAAATTTTCCCGTTCGGCTTTTTGAATGTTTGCTATAAAGACTTCAGTACATAAAATAAATAGGTAAGGAGATAAAGGATCCCCTTGCCGGAGGCCTCTTTTGGGAACAATACTACCCTTTGGTTGACCATTAAGAAGAACTTTGTACTGGACTGATGTGATGCACCACATAATCCAATTAATCCAAGTATGTGAGAGACTCATCTTTCTAAGGAGATTCTCCACAAAGGACCATTCAACTCGGTCATACGCCTTACTCATATCCGTTTTAACTGCCATAAACTTTCCTTTGCAAGAAGGATTTGTTCGAAAACCGTGAAACATTTCCTGGGAGATCAAAATATTATATGATATCAGGTGGACCGATACAAATGCCGATTGTGTTTCTGAAATTAATTCTGGTAGTAACCATTTTAATCTCTGATAAAGCACCTTTGCAATATTGTAGCCCACATTACATAAGCTAATGGGTCTCAATTCAGTCATCCGACTTGGTCGTGTTACTTTTGGAATCAGACAAATGTTTGTCATGTTTAGTCATTGGTCAAAAGAACCCGTCCTCAAAAAAATATTTACCAACTCTAGAACATCTCCTTTGATAATAGGCCATGACTGCTGAAAAAATAGAGAAGTCATTCCATCTGGACTAGGTGCTTTTTCGGGATGCATCATAAACAACACAATACAGATTTCTTCCTCCGTGGCTAAAGCAGTTAACCGTTCATTCATAGAATCTGTAATTAAGGATGGTACCTCTCTTAAGACCTCATCAAAATGGGAATGGAAAATGGGAATGGGAATTTGATGGTGATCTACATACATATAAATGGGAAAATGGAAAAAATAAAAGTACAAAGTTTCATTTAAGGAATTGAAAAAAGAGAAGAATAAGAATTTTTGTTCCTCATCAAATATTGAGGAAGAAAATATTTTTTGTGTTAGAAAATATATAAAGCCCAAAATAGATTAAATTTATAAAGAAAGTGAATTTCTGATTCGAATTTGTTTTTTAAGAATAAAATAAAAATCACTCAAAATAGATCTGGAAAGATAGAAAATTAATCATCCTTTAAAACAAAACAAAATAACTGTAACGAAAAATAAAATAAATAAGAAGATAAATACTATAAATAATCATACAATCTATAACTATAGAAAATAATATGATGCTCTGCCTTATGCTGAAATGTGAATGTATGATTGTCTCTATGGGTTTATACTTACACAAAGACAAACAAACTATAAATATACAAATATATATAGAATTAATATTCATAAATTTGAAAAATAGATAGACAGATACTATTTTTCATAATACTTTTTTTCTGTCTCTAATACTTTTATGATTCTAAAACTATTTAAAATGATGAGAACTTTATGAGAATAATTGTTATATATCTTTACCTCTCAAATTTCATTTGTGTCTTACTCATTTCAACCACTAATACATGTTATCTCAAATAATATATTTGAGATATTGTTGGACCTGAAAATAAGTAAAATTTTAAAGAGTTTCCAATACATTTATTATTTATGAATCATCGAAATAACTTATGGAAACATTAAATAAGAATTTAACTATTCAGCTTCAAGAATAAACTGTATGATTCATTAATCATTAACATAAACTAGCTAAACTGCTCAACTCCGCGCATGCGGAGTTTGTTTAATGTCTTTATATTTTTATATTTTATGTATTTAAGTAATGTGTATTTGTGTTTTTTTAAACATTGATCGTAGTTTTGTTATTAATTCTTATTGAATGATTATTTATTTTTAATTGTATTTTATTTTTATATAGTTTCATCTTCTTGTAATGTTTAGAAAATTTTATATAGTGTCATTGACTTAGTGTCTTTTGTCCTGAATTTCTTTTTTGGAACATGTTTTAAACTTTTTATGAAAACAGACACAAATGTGATGTTTTGTGTTTTATAAATTAATAATAATTATATTTCTTACTAAATAGTTTTTATGAGTTTATTTTAGAGGACTTATTCTATCTTTCAGTTGTTTGATATTTTATATTTTATATTTTTAACTCGGATCTATTTTGAATTATATTCTTGTTATTTTCACGTTCTTTTAAGTAAAGTGTGAAAATGTTTGAGACCTTTTTTTTGCTCTGTCCTTTCTACTCATTTTAGTTGTTTTTGTGTTGGACAATTTGATCTGGTTCTTTTGTTTTTAATTGTTAGTTTAAAATATTTATTATGATTATATTTTCTATATTTATTTGTGTTTATTCTTCATAATTTTTTTATTTTAGTATTATTCTGTCTTTTTAATATATTTTTAATATAGTTTAGTTTTTCTACTTGATTATATTTGGAATATTTTCCTTTTTTTGGGATGTATTATTAATTTAAAAGATATAAGAAGGTTCGTGACTATGTCTTTTTCTTTGGTATTGTTTTATTATTTTCTAAAAAGTAACATATTATAAAAACTTGATAACACATCCAATAAAACTATAATTTTTTTTGGGTTAGATTAATTAAATAACAAATGTTTGTATAAATGGGCCACAAAAGAATTCCAGAAAGATTTCCGACTAAAAAGTATAACAATTGTAAGAAAATGATTAAAGTTTTTGACCCAAATCAAATACATTATAAAAAAATGAACTAGTGAGTAGAGAATGATGCCACATGTCAATAAATGGGAGAGTAGTTAGCTCATTATAAATTAGATAAGAAGTTTTTAGATTAAAGAGATCATGATAATAAAATTAAAGATGTATGGAGAAAAAGAAAGGAGAAAAAAAATGATTGGCATATTACATAAATGATTAAATAAAATTAAATAGCAGAAAAATGGATGATCAAATAGGAAAAAGAGAAAAAAAAAAGTAAAGACCAGATGGGAAACCAGAAGAACAAAACCATCAGCAAAGAAAACAAAAATGTGTAATTTTTTTTGGTGAATGTCAGGGAGACAATGTCTGCTACAATTTATTTTAATCTTATAAAATATATTTTAATTTTAAAATAAAATTAAACAAAATCTTAAAAAAACATAAAAAAACAAAATAAAATTTTTTAAATGAAAAATAACTGTCTACTACATTTACATTACATCAACAAACAGTATATACAAAAATATATATAAAAAAATAAAAAATCAATATTCTATTAAACGCACATCGAAAACTTTTTTTAAAATATCACCAGAAAAAAATGTAACATTAATTATTACATATTGATGATTATAAATACGTGAATCAATAAAATAAAATCTAACGACAATTTTTACAGGAATATAAAAAAAATTAATATACCAAAGTAAAAAAAAAATATCAGAAATACACAAATAACACCAAATAAAACAAAAAAATACACAAATAAATCCCGCACTTAGGAAAATTAATTAAAACATATACAACACCAAAGCAATGCGAAAGAGATTTTTTAAGAAAATAGGGAAACAAAAATAGTGGAAAATTAATTTTATATGACAAATTTTAATACTGTAAACATTAAAAATACCCACAAAACCAACTAAAATAAAACCAGAAAAAAGAAAAATTAACAATCACATGTTTGAATACATATAATTTATAAAAAAACAATTAAAAACAAATAAGACACCACACATACGCGAAGTAAGCAGCTCAGCTAGTACAATTAATTATACACCTAATGGTACTCATGTTTTTCTTGTTTGCCGCTTGCACTCTTCGTTGGGGATTTCGTAGTATTGCCAATAAAATATCAAAAGAAAGAAGTGTGATCAGAACCTAAGATGTGGATGCAAAGGGAAGTCACAAATTTATAAAACCAACACAAGAAGCACAGCAGAATATTTGCTTTCCACTCAGTCACAAAACCAATGAAAGAAAATTTACATTATAATCACCAAATCCGTAAACCGAAATAAGAAACTCGGTTTGCTTACATGTACCGTAACCGCTACAATCTGAAAACCATTCATGCATACACTTACACAAACTCCAACCGCACAAGAAGCTTAACGGAACTACACTTGACCCCATCCTCGTTATGGAGAGGAACGGCACGTATTCCTTCCCTCAGTTCCCAAACTGGCAAGCAAGTTTGACCTCCAAAGTCGTCTTTCTCAGACATGTCATAGTCAAGTACCTCTATACGCAGAAGAGCAAGCTCTGGAACAGTTAATGGAAACTCAAAAACCTCATCCCAAGCTGGTAACCAGTCATCCTCTAACGTTCTTGTCTTTTTCATTACTGTATCCGCCGGAACTCCAGCAATCCCAATCTGAGAAAATTTCGAAACTTTGTATTAGTTTCATCCTCATAACTCAACTCTTTGGGTTACTGAGTTTTATACCCTTGTATAGAAATCAGGTGGGGAATATCTATCGAAGTGTGTGTGGCGATAATCATAGTACCAGCCTTCTCCCATGTATATAGTTACCTAAAAATATATATAAAGAATTAAAAAAACATTTTAATAGAGGATAGAGAATAGATATATCTCACTGACCCTTAGTGTTGTTTTTACAGGTAATGAAGCTTGTGGATCAAATATAGCATTTTCTTTTAGCAGAATATCAGGTTTCTTGACGTAGCCACATCCTCCATTGGCTCTAAACATTCCTCGCATTATCCACAATGATTTTCCATGTCCCTGCACAAGAAAAAAGTCATATCAAGTGAGATCTTCTGTAAAAGCGAATGTGAGCTATGAAGAGAGCTTGGAGAGGTATTTAAATGAAGAAGAAACCTGCATATTGAAAGCCACCATTTGAGCACCATGGCTCCAGCCAACCAGTGGGTCGTAATTTGATGACATTATTCTAGTTCCTTTAGGGTAAATCCGTAGAACATTCCGTTGAGTAAACCTACATTACTCCATGATCAACAGAGTTTGTTAAAACAGATGGAAACTGAATATGTTTCTTTTGAAACATAGTCGAACATCACTTGGACTGATTTTGTTTTTAATGAAATATGAGTTAGCATGCATGAGAGTACCTCACAATCTGTGTGGCATATTCTTCTGAGGCCTTTTCTAGTTGTTCTTCACTCAAGCTTAACCGTCTTACTTTATCAGGATCCACTTTCAAACATTCAGTCATTCCTCCTTTCGGTTTCCCAGCCTGGATTGCAATCAAATGCTTATATTCCGGTGGGGCACGTTTCTTAACCTTGTTTACTTCATCATCATCATCATCGTCTTCATCTTCATCCTCATCCTCATCTCCTTCTGAAATATTCTGCAACAAGAAAATAATATAAAAAACCACCTTACATGTATGAAAAACTCAATATAGTAACCGAACATGATGTGTTACTACACAAACCTTGTCATCACCGGAAGTGCTACCTTTATTCACTACATGCTCATGTTTTGATTCTTTATACTCTTTGGGAGGTTTGGTTGAAATCATAATACGTTTTTTCAAAAACGCAGGTGATGGGAGTTCCTTTAAGCATTCCTCAGAAGGAGGAACAAACAACATTTCTCCAAATGTTTCAGTAATCATCTAGAAAATAACAAAAATAAAAGAAAATAAGCCATCTCTAAACCATGATGTAATGGTAAATTAAAGCAATAAAATGCTATCACAAAGAAGCAAAATTAATAAGCTCACACCTTAGCAACTTTAGCCTGGAGTTTCGGAGTAAGATGATCTTCAAGAGTCACAACAACTGGATAATCAGATACATCAAAAGCATGCGCTTTAATAGCCCTTAGACATTTGATCAGCTCCACAGGTGACGTGAGAGTCCTACATTGGTTCAACACACTTTAATATATAACAAGAGAACAAAAAACTCTTAACCCTCGTTCATGGATGATGACCAATCACATAACTGTGACAAAACGTATCTAATCAAATTTCACTTGCACTATACCTTCCATGAAGAACGTCAATACCATCTTCATCAGAGTTTGGCCAAAGATCCAATTCAATGACCTTGACACCTTTTTGCAATGCTTCTATTATAGGTACTTCACTACAGTCACTACTCAGCTGATTACCCGTTAAATACGAATTATGCCCTGTGAATATGAAATAATGCGACAATGGATCATCCATGTCTTGATGCACCTTTAAACAAAAACAAAACAAATTCAAGAATCAATCTCTACAAGAAAGGTCAGAGGAAGACTTCATCTAATCCAATGGAAACGAGTATCAACCTCATGAGAAGTAAGAGGAGAGTTGTTAACACCGAATAGGTATTTAAAGAAAGCATCAAGGTGGAGACCATTCCGATGAAGAAGATAGGATGATGCATTGACGATTACTTGAGCTTCCTCTCTTGTGGCTTTATCTTGCTTCTGAACATCTATAAGAAACTTAAGAAGATGATCTACAGTCATGACTCCTTTCTCTGAGTAATGCTCGAAAAGGATCTTGATCTCAGGTGGTGCCACTGAAACCGCGTGTTGATACCTCCGACGGAAGAAGAAACATACTTTGTATGTTTGGTTTGACATTGCAATAATGAACGATCTTTGGCTGAAAAGATTGATCAAGAATATGTAAGAAATGATCTCTGGACTGTTTTTCTTTTTCTTGTTTTATGATCTTTGGCTCTTTGCTTTGTTTCTCGTTGGTGGCGTAATTGTAAATTTGACTTTCCACCAGAAATGGTTGCAATAATACTCAAACTCTAATGGCTAGATTAAGTTCTTTTCTTTGCTGTAACCAGCGTGGAAGATGGAATCGTATTCGAAGCGTATTATATTTTAAAAACATCGTGAAAAACGTAAAGAAATAAAACAAATGGTTGAACTTGAAACAACAATAAAGTAATAATACAATAAAGATGTTCAAGATCTGCTCCTACCCACGTTGTAAAACACAAGTTCCGGTTAATAGTTAGGCCGACGTAGAGCTAACTCTGACCCAGGTTGAAGATCGTGCTCCTCTATATGGTCTTTCTTCATAGCTCTGTTCTGCCAGGTGTTAATAATCTAGCCTCATAGCTCTGTTTACTTTTAAGTTTTGCTTTCCTTATAAATATACTCTTTTTACCATTTGTTGGAGGTCGCTTTGGATTCTCTTTCATTTTGAAATTCGTGCTATCTGAGTTGAAGCGCATTCTTCTACAAAATATATCTGATGGAGACATGTCTATTCAAATTGTATCTATATAGACTTTTGAAAGTTCTGTTTCCAACGAACGTTTGACGTGTTGTAGGAAGCCAAGGAATACAGGAGTTAGAGAGGTGGTTTTACTAGCTTTTCATCACTATAGGAGGTTTTTTAGATGGGTTGGTCGTTTCACTGCATGTTTGGTGAGTCCCTTAGAAAGGACTAAAAGTCTGAGTGGTTTAAATGCAAACGTAACTATTTCTTATTACTGAAACCTCATAATTAGAGAAAAAGAGCACATGTGAAGTAATTGGAAAATCCTAAGAAACCATCAAAGAAATGGCATTCATAATGCACAACACATACTTGAAAACAGATATATCTAGTGAAGATTCATCCAGCAAACGCGCAAAGAAATGGGATTCACTCAGATAACACGTTCCAGTAAACATTAACTGAAAATACTTCTGAGAGGATGAGTGAAACTTAAGTACAACATCCCCGAAAGAGTAGGAGACAGTTACGTACAAGTATATATTCGTAACAGATCAAAGATAGACCAAATAAGATTTCACCATAAGCAACAAATTTGCAATTCCAACACAAGAGGCAGTAGTTACAACGAAATTCAGACAGAAGGAGCAAAGCTCAAGTCTAACTAAATAGACCGAATTCAAACATTCTGACAGAGTGAGTCAAACATAAACTCAAGAGTAACAAGAGCTACGACTTTTTCCAAAAAAGAGAGCATAATTGCAAGTACATACTTCTCAACAGATCAAAGAAAGACCACGCGATTTCAGACACAAGACAAGCTCAGGTCCAACTAAAACGAACCCCATTCAAACACTCAAAGGATAACAAGAACTACAATGTCCCTTTAAAAGGAAAAATTACAAGAATACCTTATAACAGATCGATCATATAAAGACCAAATAAGATCTCACCAGAAGCATCAAACTGCAATTTCAACTACTGACAGCACAATGCAATTCAGACATAAGACAAGCTCAGTTCTAACTAAAACAACCCAATTTCAAACACTGAGGGAGTAACAAGAACTACAATGTCCCCAAAAGGAACAGTTAAATTTACAAAAATACTTCATAACAGATCATTATAGAGACCAAATTAAGGTACCAAAAGCATCAAATTTCCAAATACTTTTCAACACAGAGACAGTATAATGGGGATTCAGACAAGAGCACAACTCAAGTCTAAGTTAACCCAAATATCAAACATTTTGATAGATTTAAAACGTAAAAAAGTCTACAAATATTGCTCAAAAGACAAACCAAATGATCATCATCACTTCTTAGCAGCTCCTTTGCTTCCTCCACCAGAACCAGCAGCAGCTGCAGCTTGAGCAGCTTTCTTTGCTGCTTTCTCTTGCAATGCTTTCCCATCTCTGAAAGTCAAGTCAAAATACACAAAAAATCAAGAAACCAAGAAGTGATTCAAATCAAAAGAATCGACTCAAAGTTTTCACCTTTCACGGCGTTGCTCCGGTGTCAATCCATCATCAGCATTCTTTCCTTTGCCTCCAGCACGAGCAGCTGCTCTTTCACGGTCACGCTCTCTCTGACTTCCACGTAAGGTTTCAAGAATCGAATCAAAGAAAAACAACAAGCTTTGTGGTTTATCAGAACAAAATCAAGAATCTTTATAAGATCTAATCAAGATTCAAGAACACAGTTCACAAGATCTAAGCAAATCAACTACAATTAAAAACCCTAAATTGTATATAAAAAACTTAAAGCAAAAGATTAACAAGAGATGGAAGGAAGAGAAGCAAAAGGATATGAGTCATGGTGTAACGAAGATGGATCCGTGTGATGATGAAGCGATCGGGTCAATGCAGAAGAAACGCAGCGAAGGGATTCGATGAAAGGATTTTGTTTTTTTTTATAATGTGGGTTTGAGTCAAAAGTCGACGGCGACTTCGTCGTGCGCCTCTCCTTTTCCATATTCTCTATTTTTTTTTCAAAAATAAATACAAATTAGTTGAAAAAAATAAAAAATAAATACAAATTATAAAGTAAATTAAATTAAAAAGAGTTTATGTTGACAGAAAGTATTGGAGATATTTGTTTTAGAAAAGTCGATATTTATTTATGTTAAATTATTATACACATCTATAGATGTTTTTCTTTTAAAACAATTAGGTTATAAGTATACTATACACAAGTGAATAATAGCTATGATGGTACCTCATGCATGTACGGTTTAATAATTATTTTAATATTTATTGTATAATTATAATCATGTTTTAACAAGAAGAAGAGAATGAGAGAATAAGAGATGAAGTTGTGTGTCAATTCATAAGAATGATGGCTCCTTTATATAGGAGTACAAATGGTGAAGTCACAAA
>KE153915.1:215010-232396 GCA_000411075.1 Sisymbrium irio
TTTATTAATTAAAATTTAAGTTATATTTATTAAGTAGACTTCTTTAGACGTCTATCTGGTTGACTTCCAACTGAAGTCTGCCAATCATAAACCCTAATTTGAATTTTTCGACCTTAATTGACTTTTGATAGTTTTAGTTTACTTGTTTATATGCAATTTTAATTTATATAGATGATAATATATGTTCTATAGTTGATGTTAACACCAAAATTACTAAATAATTTTTTCCTATTTTCTTAATTAAAATTTAAGCTATATTTATCAAGTAGACTTCTTTATTCCAACTGAAGTCTGCCAATCATAAACCTTAATTTGAATTTTTTGACCCTAATTGACTTTTGATGGTTTTAATTTACTTGTTTCTGTGCAGTTTTAATTTATATAGATGGTAATATATGTTATATAGTTGATGTTAACATCAAAATTACTAAACAAGTTTTCCTATTTTCTTAATAAAAATTTAAGCTATATTTATCAAATACACTTCTTTAGACGTTTGCTAGGTAGACGTCAAACGAAGTTAACTATTCAGACTTCTCAGGGTTATCGTTGTCATTTCCGGTTCAGTTTTTTATTTTTTCGCTAGGGTGTCAAGTGTAATCTCACTACCTTTGGGGTGTACTTTTGCTTGAATTTGAATTTGAGGTTTATTTTCGATTCAAAAATAAAAAGGGTTATAATCAGCAAATTCCCATATTATAAATGATATTAATATTTGTAACACTTGTAATAAATTATGTTATATATTACAATTACATCAGTTTTAGATAATTTAAACAAATATTTTTTTATTTCATATTAATTAACTATACTATTGTTATTTTTAAATTAAAAAAAATTTTGAAAATTTAATATTTTGAAATAATTTTATATACATATTTAAATTACTATGTATCAAAATAACTAAAGTGTCAAATGATTTCAAATTTATTCATAAGTGATGAGTTTCTTTTATAGAAAAGAAATTATATCCTCTTAGTGTTTGTTTCCGATGTGGGACAGAAAAAGTTTTGTTAAAACATTGTAGTTTGCATTACTTGTTAATTATACACATATTTGTTTTTTATCAATTGAAAAATGATGCTAATTGATAAAAAAAACATCAATCATTTAACTGATATAAATTTATATGATAATATAAATTTTGTTAAAATGATACAAATTAAAATAATTTAGCATCAATTTACTGAAATTGTGTTAAATTAGCTAATTATAACATCATTTATTATAAGTGATGTTAAATAATTAATATTTATCTCATTTATAGTTAAATGATTTAAAAAGCATCATTCCATTTTGTGATGTAATTTAAATGATGTAATTTAACCTTTTTTGTAGTGTATATTGTAGTTTATTTTGAAATGAAAACATTTTCTTTGGAGGAGTGGCGGAAAATCTGAAACACTGGAATATATACCATTAATCCACTATATTATTGATATATTGTGGTTTTTACTGATTGTAACCATGATATAAGTTATGTTTTTAGAGTCTTTCAAGTGTTTTTCGAGTTTTGTTGAGTCTTTTACATGTTTAGGTTTGTTCTGGACTTTATTGGAGATTCTGGAGCATTATGGAGTAATTTGAGTTTGGTAGCTGAGAAAAGCAACTCGGAGTGAAGTTTTGGACTGTGCATTGGTCGATGCAGGTCGTGACCACAAGCTTCTAACGAGATTTTGGAAAGTTTGAAGAAAATTGAAAATTGCCCATAAGTTTTAGATATTTACAAATCAGATAATTTTATTATTTTTCCTTATATATATGTTCTTAAGATCATTGTTTAGACCAATATTTCAGTCTAATAAAGAGAGCTTTTAAAGAGAAGAATTCAGACTCTTTCAGAGAAGATTCTGAACTCCATTAATTCGATTCTTATCTCTTTTATGCTATCTTATTCAATTATGATTTATGTTCCATTGATCTTTTCTGAGTAATTTGCTAGTTAGGTTTAAGGTTTCTCATTAGGGTTTTCATAGATTCTTAGGTTGGTTGGTTAATTAAGGATTCTGAACACTAGTTCTTCATCTAGGTTATAGTTAATGTTTGATATGAACTGATGAGTTAGATTATTAATCATAGGTTGATTCTCACAACGAAAGTTGGTTAATTAGGTAGAAAGAACCCTAGGTGAGCAAAATACTTATCTGCAAATGAATTTGATTTAGGGATTTTGTGAACAATTCGAACCCGGAATTATTACATGTTTAGACTTTAGAACTCGCAAAGAAATTTGGTTTTCTAGGTTGTTAGACATAGATAGTTTTTGAAGTGACAGTTGGTTCACTTAATCATTGTGTTTTGAGTTTTAGAACCTAATAGAATCCTGATTAACTGATTAGATTACATTCCTGATTATCTTAGAATACCCTGAGCCAGACGTTTTCTCCATCTGATTTACAATTCGCTTACTACTTTTTGTTATTTAATTACAATCATTATTGTTTAGCTTCATTTGAAAGTCAATTAGTCTATTGTGTGATTCTTGAATCTCTGTAGAATTCGACACCTCATGGACCATCTTGAGAAGTTTGAAGACTTGGTGACATGCATCAAGCTGAATGGAGTCTCTAAGGACTATTTTTTCTGCAGGCTGTTCCAATACTCTCTTGCTGGAGATGCAGCTTACTGGCTCAAGCATCTGCAATCAGGATCTCTGACTACCTAGTTTGACACAAAGAATGCATTCCTTAACAACTTCATTGATGATGTAAGGTCTGAGGATCTGAGAAAAAAATCTCTACATTCTTTTCAAGGACCTACTGAAGCATTCAAATCTTCATGGCTGAGATTCAGAGCCTACCAACGAGATTGTCCACACCCTGGCTTCAGTGATGTTCAGCTGCTGGGTATCTTCTTCAAAAGGATAGATTGGAGATATCAGATAGCTTTGGATGTTGCAAGCCAAAGAAACTTCAACACAAGGAGTCCAAAAGAAGCTAAAATGCTAATTGAGAACTTGGTGTCTAGCAATAGTACCAAGAATGCAGATTTTGATAGGAAGAGGCTGGCTGGAAACATGGACGGAACTCCAAGTGCTGAGGTGAAAGCTAAGTTGGATTTTATCCACAATCTCCTTGTGGGTAAGAAGCATGTTCAGTTTTCTGTAGAAATTGAGACTTTTGAACCTGAGGAAGAAGATGTGAACTACATCAACAGAGCTGGGTTTTAAGGGTAGAGATTTGGCAATCAAGAAGACTATGACTCCTCTTACCAAAAACATATTCAGAGCAACAACTTCACAAGAACTTATGTTTCTTCTTCTAACCAAAAGCCTCTTGAACAGATTAGTAAGATGGAATCAATGCTGGAGCAGGTTCTGAAAGGTCAGAAAAAGATGAATGTGAGCTTTAATGGGAAGCTGGAGGCTTTGTACACTGGCCTGGATAAAAAAATTGAGTCTTTGGGGGCTAATGTGAAGAAGCTGGATATTCAGGTTGCTCAAACTGTTAAATCTGTCAGAAGACAAGAGGGGATTCTTCCAGGACGGTCTGATACCACCCCAAGGCACCATGTCAATGTTATTATGGTGAGAGGATATGAAACAATTGTGGAGTCTCAAAGTTCTGATGATGAATTTGAGATTTTGGAGCTTGCATCGGACGATCAACCCAGGTTTTTGAGTGCTGACGGAAGAAGATCAACCCAACACGATGCAGAGGGTCGACACAAGAGTGCATCGGTCGATGCACTGAGCGATCCAAGGCTTCTCAACCTGAAACATCTGAATAAGTTGGGGGAAGTGTCTACAAGCCCAAGGTTCCTTTTCCAAAGGGTCATAGGAAGTCCAAACAGTTCATAGAAGAGGAAAGCTGCATAGAGATCATGGATAAGATTCTGCTTGAGATTCCTTTAGTGGATGCAGCCAAGATGTCACATCCACTCAAGTGGTATGCTAAGAGGATCGTTCAGATTAGAATAAGTCATGAGGATGTAGTATTTCTTACTAAGGACATCAGTTCAATCCTTTTGAAGAATATTGTCTCCACGAAGGAGAAGAAGATGAGAGTCATTGAGGAAGTGAGTGTTATGGTGCAGAGCAGGATTCCAGAGAAGTTACCTGATCCAGGAAGCTTTGTGTTAAATTGCTTCATTTCTACAGGAAGGTTTTCTCATTCACTCTGTCATCTTGGTTCCAGTATCAACTTGATGCCTCATTATGTTGTTGTGAGACTTGGACTGACTGACTTCAAGTCCACAAGGATCCACATTATCCTTTCTGATCGTTTCAAGAGGGTTCTAGAAGGTGTGCTAGTGGATGTTTCACTGAAGATTCGAGGATGCATCATTCCCACAGACTTTGTGTTTAGAATTATTATCAGGAGTCTCATGATCCTCTTCTCCTTGGAAGGTAATTCTTAGCTACTGTAAGAGATATCATTGATGTGATAGAAGGGTTGATATACTTGGATTTGGATGATAGAGTCCTAAACTTTAACATGGACACATCAAAGAGGAAGCCTACCATTGATGGTCAAGCCTTTCTTGTAGAGGATTCTATGGATGAGGAGAGAGTCATAGGTCATTCAGATGACATTACTGCTGGGTATGTCAAGGTGTTGGATGCTTTAGGAAAACGTTTTTTTGTTGGAAATAGAGGGTGCAGAGCTGATTTGCAGAGAAAGTATAGAGATTCACGGTCCAGACCTTGCATCGGTCGATACACCACATAACGTCGGTCGATGCATCCCACAGACCAGACCAGAGACGTCCAAAATACACAGTTTTCTCGAGGTTTATAATGCTGCAAGTTTAAGAGATTATCTACAATACCCATCTCCACCTCTCAAATGCCGGACACCTTGGAGAAAGAAAATGTATGAACTTCTTTCTCTAAGTTCCAAAACAACTGATATCATCGATAATAAAACACCATTTTTCCACATTTATGTAAGTCACAAGATTCTCGTAGAAGGCTTGGTGTTCCTTCCTTTGATGATTGTGCAGGAAAAAAGAATTGCCCACCAAATCTCGGACTCCACCCTATTGTTGTTCCAAGCTTCCTTGGGAAATCTCATACACCTAATACTTACACACCTCCTTGGATGATGAGAGGTTCGTCCCAGAAGCATCCACAAGATCTCTGAGCCTCATCAAAGTCGAGCTAATGACGTTAAAGAAGCGCTTGGTGGGAGGCAACCCATCTGTAGGTAGATTTTCTTTTGATTTTGGTTTTTCTTTTAAGTAACGACACTAAAGAGTTTGGAGCCAACATTTGCATCGAACGATGCATTCCCTTTGTTGACCGATGCATTCCCTGCATCGACCGATGCATTTCCTGCGTCGATCGATGCATTCCCTGCGTCGACCGATGCATTCCCTGCGTCGACTGATGCATTCCCTGCGTCGACTGATGCATTCCCTGCATCGATCGATGCACTATACAGGTAGATATTCTCGACCTTGTCGTTTTTCATTCTTTTTCTTTTTATTTTGTTTTCTTTCCTTCCTAAGGCTAGATAAACGTTGGGGACAAAGTTATTCAAGTCTGGGGGAGATAGTTGCTGACATTGTATTGGTGTTTTTGTTTTAAGTTAGTTGTGTCAGTTTATGTCGTTTTATTGAGTGAAAATTTTTCGGGAAATATGATATTTTCTTGGAACTAACCCATTCGATTACCACTACAGTGATTATTCTTACAACTTTTGACAACAGGTATTACTGATACGAAAACCCAAAGGTGGATTGATCTATCAATGTCCCAATATCTATTTGAGTGTCTGAAGAATCTTGATCTGACCTGCACCTAATGATTATGATTTTCCTCTCCCTTCCCTTCAATTCTTTTTTTTTTAAATGTCAAAAGAAGTGATCAAGGGTGTTGATGGTGATCCCATTAGCTCCCATATAACACAACGGTGAGCTATACTTAAAATATCTTCCTCGTAGAAATTTTGCCAGAAGAGAGTCTGGGAACTGTATGATTCTACAAAGTTGTTTAGCAAGGAGTGCAAGGTTAAATTTTGTATTGCTCGAAAGTGAATACCTCCTTCATCTCTTGGGGTATACAATTTATCCCATTTTGCCTAATGTACACCTTTCTTCTGAGGATCAGAACTCCACCAGAACCGCACAATGGCGCTGTCTAATTTCTCACATATGTCTAGTGGAAGTAGGAAACATGACATTACATAAGTTAGAAGAGGTAAAACAATTGATTTGATCAAGATCTCCTTTCCTCCTCTAGAAAGCCATTTTGATGACCATCCATTTACGCGACCCTGAAGGCATTCTTTGATAAAGCAAATATCTTACATTTAGATCCGTTCATGTCTTCTGGGATACCTAAATAGGGATCCATTCCCCCTTCATTTTGGATTCCAGTGGTTGTCTTAATCGCTTGTTTAGTTGTTCCCATAACTTTCTTACCAAATAACAAGGAAGATTTATCAAATTTAATCCGTTGACTTGATGCCTGACCATAAAGATGAAGGATTTTTAGAATCAAAGTTAATCCGTTGACCTGATCCCTGACCATAAAGATGAAGGATTTTTAGAATTTCATCACATTCACGGGGCTCCACCTTACAGAAGAAAAGGCTATCGTCAGAAAAAAGGAGGTGTGACACTGGTGGACTAGTAGCACGTGCTGTTCACATTCCAGTGATCTGAACACGACCTTCTGCTGCTCTGAGAAGGCTAATGAGCACTTCCGTGCATAAGATGAAAATGAAAGGAGATAACGGGTCTCCTTGTCTCAATCTTCGTTGTGGAGTAATGTTATCACGTGGATTACCATTGATAAGGATATGATATGATACTGATTTAATACATCTCATAATCCATTCAGTCCAGGTCTCTGAGAATCCCATTTTGCACATAACGGCCTTCACAAATGACCATTCAATCTTATCATATGCTTTGCTCTCCTGGGTTCGTGCGTAAAGTATGAAACATTTCTTGTGGATCAAAATATTATATGTTATCTGTCTCCCCACAACAAAGGCTGAATGTGTTTCAGATATTAGGTTAGGCAAAGTCTTCTTCAGGCGCTGACAGAGGAGTTTGAATATGATCTTATAACTTACGTTGCATTGGTTTTTGTCTTTTTTTGGTATAAGGCATATATTGGTTTTGTTTTTCCCAGGTACAGTGATACCGTTCCTTAATAATTTATTGACCATAAGAGTCAAATCTGCTTTCACAATATCTCATAAGTTTTAATAAAAAAGAGTTGCCATACCATATGGTCCCGGTGCGTTTTCGGGATGCATCGCAAAAAGTGTAGCCTTAATCTCTTATTCAGTGATGGATCTCGTTGGAGCTTCATCCATCACAGGGGTGATAGTCTGCTTTATTTGGGTATCGTTTGTTCCATATCTGATTGACTTGAAAATGTAAAGAGATTCCAAAAATAATTTGTAGCAATGACTACAATCTCTTCCTCTGTGTCTGTTTGTCTTCCATGATCATCAATCAGTGATGTAATTTTATTTCTGACTCGTCTTTGTTTCGTACTTAAATAAAATAATTTGGAATTACGATCTCCTTCCATAAAATAAAATTCTGCTCTTCTATTTTCCAAAAGTTTATTCTGTTTTAAGTGCTTATGAAATTCCTTTGCAGCTGTAAATATATCTTCAGTAGTGGCTTGATCATCTGAATATAGTGCATCTACTTTTTCTTTGAGTTTTGTTACTCTATTCTTCGAATTAAGGTTGTTTTGCCTATGCTATACATGCCGAGAGACATTCGATAGTTAGCAATTTTGATCATAATGTCTGCGTTAGATGTGTTGTCTTGTGAACCAGCTTGAATTTATTACTTCCAGTAGCTTTTCATGATCCAACCAACGTTTGTCAAAACGAAAATTCCGTTCTTTTCGAATCGATTTCGAGAATCATGTTTACATCATTAGAATCACAATATTTTATCCTCTAAATCCCTAATGTCTTGTTGTATACAAACAGACCAAAATCAATATTGTAAACTGCTTCATATATTAGTAATAAATAGCATAAAGTTCTACCCTAACGTGTAAAATTTGTGTGATCAAATTAATACAAAAACCAAATACAGTATCAACAAAAATCACAAACACATTATTATTTCAAACACACATTAATACAAAAACATGTATACAAAACAAATTTATTAAATTCTAAACGAAAAGTCACACTTACAAATTTATTACCGGATGAAGATGATCATCCAACAATTTATTCATTATTACTAATTTACGATAAACTGATTGACTTACCATGTGAGATGAGGAACTAATGGTTCAACATCTGAAGAAGAAGGCGGAGCCATAATACTTAAGGCTGGAGCAGTCACACCAGCGCTCCAAGAATTGCCACTGTTTACCATTTTCTCTTCTTCTTCTTCCTCCTCGTCTTCTTCAACAAACTGAATCTGCACCAGTGAATCCTCTGGAGTAGTAGAAATTCTCTCCAACTCTGTAAAAACTTCTCTCATATTAGGACGTTTCTTTCCTTTGTATCTCAAGCACTTCAAAGCCAGATTTGCCACTGCCAATACTTGTTCCGGTTTGCAATCCTCTTTAATTCGAGCATCCATAATATCAGAAGATCTCTTCTCCTTCATGGCGAGCTTGAAATGCTCTACCAAGCTTATTTTTTCTCGAGTGTTTTGTATTGTTCTGAGAGGCTTATCTCCAGTAATAAGTTCGGCTAGGACGACCCCAACACTATACACATCGCTCTTATCTGTATATTGACCGGACCGGAAATACTCAGGATCCATATACCCAACCGTACCTGAAACAACTGTTGTCCAATGAGTTTGATCTATTGGTATTGACCTTGATATTCCGAAATCAGCTACCTTGGCTCGGTACTTCTCGTCTAGTAATATATTTTTCGACTTGATATCTCTGTGATAAATTGGAGAACTTGCTGAAGAATGAAGATAAGAGAGAGCTCCAGCGATATCCACAGCGATGCGTAGACGCATTCCCCAGTTCATAGTGTAGTCATCAGACTCTTCATGGATATGCTGGAAAAGGTTTCCGTTGAGGATAAACTCGTAAACCAGAATAGGAACTTCAGTCTCAAGACAACATCCCAATAGTTTGACGACGTGTCTGTGGTTGATCTGAGAGAGAATCACCACCTCATTGATAAACTCTTGTAGTTTGCTTTCATCTATAACATTAGATTTCTTGACTGCCACGGTTCTACCATCTACGAGCATACCTTTGTACACAGTTCCTTGACCTCCCTCCCCAAGAACTCTGTTTTTGCTAAAGTTTTCGGTGGCTTTGTCCAACTCTCTTGAGCCGAAGATTTTAGTCTTTTCCACATTGCCGCGGCTTGAATTCATTTCTTGCTGCAGAAGTAATCCCCCATTACGTTTGAAGAATTTATTCCTCTGCTCTGTCATCTTTCTCTTTATTAGAAACTTTCTCAACCACCATACTCCAACAACTAGGGCTAACGCACCAAAACCTGAACCCACCCCTGCAAATCACACAAGCATATAATAGGTTGATCATCGATTGCTTATATAAGCTTCAAATTCAGCAAATGAACTTAGAAGAACAAAGTCAATGATTTTACCTATGAGTGCTGCTTTTCTTTTATCGCCTACACACTTATAGCTTCCTTGAGTATTCACACAAATGTTTCTTTCTCCACAATCGTTTTCTTCGGTCTTGCATTCATCAATGTCTGGATTTAAAAAGGTCATGAAAATTTTACGGTTGACATCGTTTTGTAAAACTCAAAAGTATACGCTTGCACACGCACAACAACAACACTAAAAAAAAAGGAAAGAATAAGAAAGGAACATATACTGACCCTTGCATCCGTCCGGTTTATATACGTTTCCTGTGTAACCCTTTTTGCAAACACAATCTGCATAAGCAATCTCAGCAATAATGCTTTTTTCGCAGACACACTTCTTTTCGGCTCCAACCAAGTTCGTAGTATTGCGGTCGGCTATACTGTTGTCACACGACAAAGAGCTCAGGAACGAAGAATTCTCCGTCTGGATTACCCACCTTAGAGTAAGCTGAGCATATCTCTTAGCAAATAACTCTCGTGGTTTTGTGGCATTTGATGAGGTGTACACTTCATCTGTCAAGAAGGCTACTCTACAATTTTCTTCGCTTATTGTTGTTGAGTTTCCATCGTTGTTCTCTATTTTGATACCAATAGCTTGTCGAGGCTCGCTTGGTTCAACCTCACAACATCCGTTACCATCGCACTGCATTACTTCCGGTTTGTATTCTAAACAAGTATAATATGACAGACGGTTGCGCGAGCACCCCGTTTTGTCGAGAAAAGGGATGCTATTGGTAGGCTGGTATTTGCTATTGACAGGCTGATCTTTGCTTCCATTGCAAGTCAACTCGCATCCGTCCATGTTCGGCTCTATATGCGTCAACGAAACTTTGGCGTTGCAACCAACCGCTATGAGGTTGTTTTCGTGGCCAATAAAAAAAGGGCTACCCGTGATATTAAAAATTGATTCTGCGGAACTTTCTCCACCGCTGCCACATCCGGCGGATGTTATCGAGTTTTTAACTTGAACTGACCCAAATGATATACTATAAACTGGATGAGCTGATGATTCAGAAGCATAAAACATACCTCCAATGGGAAGAGAGATATTCACAACCTCTCTTTCCTCGCCACTTAGATAGAGGAAAGGGGCCTGCTTTCCGGAAGAAGGGGAATTACGACATTGGATTTTGTAAGACTTCTCCATGTAGCACTTCTCTCCGATTCCAAAAGGGTATGGTATCTCCACACCTCCACAATGCATTTGACAAGCAGCGACATCTTCAGAATAAAGGATCAGTAAAAGCAGCACCTTCAAGAGAATCAAGAAGATAGAGCAATTTGTATTCTCGTAGCTCATGTTTCTTTGATCTTGCTAACGTAGAGGGATACTGTCAGAGTATGTTTAAAATAATAATTAATAGGTTCACTGATTCTCATAATTCAAACAAAAAACAATAATTAAAAAAATAAGAGAGACAGTCACGTGATGTGTTGCCATATGATTACTTCTCAATATGTCGGAAATACAAATTCCACACGTGATTCACCTATTCAAATTGTCCAAAAGATGATACACTGGTGATTCAATTATTCAAATTGTCCAAAAGCTCGTAAGAGGGTGATTCAATTATTCAAATGTTGTCCTATCGATCGAACGTGGGTTTATATATACACTTTGCCCTATAGATCAAACGTGGGCTTATTCGAACGTGAGTCGGAGAAATTTGGATTGAAAACCAAATTGTTCCTTATATTTTTGTTAACTCAAATTGTTTTAATATGGTTTTCAAATTTGTAAATCTGATTTTGTCCCTTTAAATTTTAAAATAACAATTTTCTAAAATTAAAAAAAAAAATTAGTATATGTTGTTTTATTAAATTGTTTGTTAACAAAGTAAAGAAAATCACATTGGTTCTTCCTTCTATGAAGGTGGATTTCTCATTGAATTATAATTCATTGGTTAAACCCTATTGTTTTTTTTTCATGTCATTCTTGGAAGATTTGTAAAAATGTGACATATTTACCCAATTATTGTTCTAATATTTCTTTTTAAAATGTAAACAACTTTTAAAATATATGTATAATTAATTTTATAAAGAATATTTTATAATCCAAAAAAAATTAAGAAAAATATAAATATGAAAAACCTTACTCATGTTAATATGTAGAATTTTTTTGTGCGTAAAATTAATCTTATAAAGTATTTATTAACTTCTTCTACAATCACTAATACTCTGAATTCAACTTCAACAACAAATTTTTTACCATTCCTTCTATTTTCTACCATTTCTTAGTACATATTCTATCAGTTTACTATATCCCAGCCACTAGTTAAATATACATTATATGGTTCCTTTTATTTTTTGCCGCTCATAAAATCCGATTTTTGCTAAAGTTCTTGCTAATATTTTCTAAATTTAGTGAATATTCTGTACAACTTTTTTCTGTCTTTTAAAGTAGAATTTGACTTCTACTGTTGACTTGTTTCTCCTGCTCCTACTTCTCTTTTGACGCCATATTTTTCTTCCTTCATTCAAGTTTTTGAAAGAAAAAAAAAATCTCACTTTTCTCTTCTATTCTGCTTCTTATTTTTTCTATGTTTACATATCTATGTAAACCTCTAGTGAATGGATTTTGAATGGTAAATCGTAGAGATTTAATGTTGAGGAAGAAAAAAATAGGTAGATTACTTGGGATGGTTTGGACTCTATTACTACTCTGATGAATTAAAGAAGATGGCGTTTGCAGACTACTAAAAGGAACATAACATTATTAGTATCGAGTTGAGCTTTCTATATGGTGATTTGATAAAAGAAAATGTGGAATGAAGGAGAAGAGGTTTTTGAGGAAATATCGTTTAAATTTCTATATAAAATAAATAATAATCCAGAATATTTAGGGAGCCGAAGACAAATTGGAAGTAAAATTCAATTATCTCTCAAAGAAAAATCAAAGATACCTAAAATAATAATACATAACCATGATCCGTAAATATTGGAATGGGATCGTGCAATATCACAGAAAACTGTCCGTAAAAATGATGATACATAACAATGATATTTGAAACAAAAATAATGAAACATAAAAAATGAAAATACATAAAATGAATATCCAAACAATATCCCTGTTAGGAGAAAATTAACCGGGTTAATTTTAGAAATATGGAAAACACGTAAACCAGATTTGAATAGTATTTTTATTGATTTTGGTATTGAAAACAAGTATACGGACCAAAACCACGTACTATCAATATATGAACCCTAGTTGAATTATGGAATTGATGATGTAATTTAGGTTCATTTGAGTCTCTTACTTTTGTTCTCGATTTCGTGTCCATCATTGATGTTTTGACGTTTTGACGTTTCTTTTTATAAAAGTCTTGCCTTTACGTCATAATCCCTATGAGATAAGGATTAGAATAACCGACTTTTGATCATATTAATCTCTTGCGGATATTTCGTGATAAGGCCATGACCAATATCTCGCGATAAGACCATTGTGAATATTCTTTTATATGGTCATTACGGAAATCTCGAAATAGGATCATTGCGAATAATTTGTTAACTCCGGGATTTGATCATTTATAGGATTTGGATATTATCATTATCGTGAATTGGTTTCTCTCAAACTTTCTAGAATATTATTTATTATATTCTCTTCGTTTATGCGGATATTTTTGCCAAATCACTCTTGGATTTCAACAGTGGACTATTGTCCGCCGAGCCTTTGTTGAAGTTTATGCCACAGATTCTTAACTATAAATCCATTGTTAGGATGTATATAATGGACTTTGCCATTATCACGATTCAACGATGGTTTTTTCTTGATACCATTGTGACAGTTTTGACAATAGTCATTGTCTTACGGAAGTCATTGTAAAAACTTTTACAGTGGAATTTTATAATCCCATTT
Organism: Sisymbrium irio; assembly: GCA_000411075.1. Taxonomy (NCBI): domain Eukaryota; kingdom Viridiplantae; phylum Streptophyta; class Magnoliopsida; order Brassicales; family Brassicaceae; genus Sisymbrium; species Sisymbrium irio. The sequence goes on from KE153915.1 coordinate 228,391, forward strand.
TAAGCCGTTGTAAGAATATTGACATTGAACCATTCTTATTTGAAGCCACTATATATATTTTTGCAATAGGCTTTTCCTAGTTAAATCCTTTGTTAAAACTTTGAAAATGGTCATTTGGCCTTGACTCCATCGTCAAAATGCGTTTCCAATGGTAGTTCTCCATTTTAAGTCATTGTTAAAACATTGGCAATCGTCCCCTTGCATTTGAATCCGTTGTCAAAAAATGTTTGCAGTGCTCTATCACCGTTTAAAGACATTGTAAACCTTTGACAATAGATCCTATCTTTTTGAAGCCATTGTCAAAATATTTACAATGGGTTTTTAACATGTAGGGCCATTGTTAAACCTTTGAAAATGGTCCTTTTCTGTTTGGGACCATTTTCAAATTATATTTTAAAAATTACAAAATAAATATTACATTAAAAACAAATAGTTTTTAAAAAGGTTTTGTGATCATAAAAACGACTATAAACGAAAACTTCTTGATAAAAATTGATGATGAAGATACTATTTTTTATATGTATTCTAAGTTTTTTATAATTAGAAATAAAAATACAGAGATCTTCAAGTTTTGACTTCTGAAAACATTTTTTGCATTAATATTTTTAAAATACATAATGAATATGTTAACAAAATTAAATATTTTAATAGTTGTAAATATTATTAATTAAATATTTTAAGAGTTATTAATTAAATATTTTAAGAATTATTAATTAAATGTTTTAAGAATTATAAATGTATTAAAAATTGGTTATCACACAATTATATAAGAAATTTCAATAGGGTAACTATGTAATCACAGAAGAAAATCTCATGCGATGGTAATCACATAGGAAAATTCATGTGGGATAAACACACAATCACAGAAAAAAATCCTAGTAGGGTAAACACACAATCACAGAAAAAATCCTAGCATGGTATACACAAGCACAGAAAAAACAACCGTACGTGTACTGTGTACACCATGGATAATTTCTATAATGGTAAATCTTGTTTCATCGGACGGAAAGATAAAACCAAGACAGAAAAGTATTAGACATATTTACTCAATTATTGTCTAATATATTTAAAAAAATGTAAATAACTTTAGGTATATGTATAATTAATTTTCTAAAAAGTATTTTATAATCCAAAAAATTAAGAAAAATATAAATATGAAAAACCTTATTCATCTGAATATGTATATTTGTTGTGTGTAAAATTAATCTTAAAAAGTATGTATTAACTTTTTCTATGAACACTAAAACTCAATTTCTACTTCTACAAGAAAATTTTACTATTCTTTATATCTTCTACCATTTCTTACTCAATATTCTATCGATCTGTGTAATTCACATAAACGCTATGTGTTTCACAGAACAGTTCAAACTCGCAAGTGTAGGAATGCAATCAGGCATCTGTTAACTGCAGAGGGGATAGAACTCACTGACTCTAAGGATATCAAACAAGAGGCAGTTAACTGTTTTCGTGAATTTCACTCCACAGATCATGACAGACCCCTCCTAAGATTAACTAATAGAGCTATTAAACTACAACTGCTCAGAGGTCTTATGTGAGCACCTTATTGCCGAGGTCACACCAGAGGAAATACGCCAAACTCTGCTAAAAATGCCATCAGGAAAGACCCCATGGCCAGATGGTTTCACAAAAGAGTTATTTATCATAGCTTGGGAGGTAATTGGCTCGGACTTTACTATTGCAGTTCATTCTTTTTTCCAATATAGCTTCATGCCAACCGGAGTTAATGCCACCAATCTTGTCCTCATCTCAAAGAAAACTGATGCTCAGGAAATGAAAGACTTCACACCAATAGCATGTTGCAACATAATGTACAAAGTCATTTCAAAGATCTTAGCAGCTAGACTCAAAGAAATCCTCCCGGAAGCTATTTCATGGAACCAAAGCGCTTTTGTCAAAGGAAGATTACTCCTGGAAAATGTTCTCCTTGCCACAGAACTGGTGTAAGACTATCATAAGGACAACATATCCCCTCGTTGTGCTCTGAAACTGGACATAGCTAAGGCCTTTGACTCAATTAGATGGGATTTTCTGCTCACTATCTTGCAGGCTATGCGTCTATCGGCTCTGTTCATTAGCTGGATTCACTGCTGCATATCCTTTGTATCTTTCTCCGTCTGTGTCAATGGTGAGCTAGAGGGATTCTTCTCAAGCTCCAGGGGCTTAAGGCAAGGCTGCTCATTATCTCCAATTATGTTTGTTCTTGTAATCAATGCTCTGTCACACCGACTAAATAAGGATGCCTTGGAGGGTAAGTTTGGATACCATCCTAAGTGCAAAAAGATCAACCTGACACACCTAAGTTTTTCAGACGATATGGTGGTCTTTACTGATGGGAAAGAGAGTTCACTCAGTGGCATAATACATGTGTTATTCGACTTCGAGGCTGATTCTGATCTAGCAATAAACTTAACCAAGTCAGCTCTGGATAATGCAGGACAGGTATCAAGCACAGTTAACCTCTCTGGGTATTCCTCTAGACAACTTCCCTATCAGATATTTGGGTCTTCCTCTCACCTCTTCTTGCCTAACCAGATCAGACTATGAGCCTTTAATTGACAGAGTCCGAACTAAACTGAACTCATGGTCGAGTAAGGCTCTTTCGTACGCCGGCGGACTTCAGCTCATCAACTCAGTTGTCTCCAGCATTGTCAACTTCTGGTCTTCGCCTACCCTCAAGATGCCTAGAAACTATTGAGAGCATGTGTTCAGCTTTCCTATGGTCAGTCTCTTCTCACCAAACACATAAAGCAAAAGATGCATGGAAAGATCTATGTCTCCCCAAAGTAGAGGGTGGTCTTGGTATCTGAGGATTGAAAGAATCTGCCAAGGTCTTCCTGTTGAAACTTATATGGAGATTATTTGATAAAACAGGATCATTATGGGTGGCTTGGACTCAACGTTTCCTGATAAAACAACATTACTTTTGGGACATCTCGGAGAAGACAACACTCGGCTCCTGGATGTGGAAGAAACTTCTTAAGATGAGGCCTCTTGCTTTTCAATTTCTCAAAATGGAAGTGAGGAATGGTCTCTCAACAAGTTTCCGGTTAGATTCTTGGACGAAACATGGACCTATGATTGAAGTTGTAGGAGCCAACGGTCCTCAACTGACTGGTATCAGACATCACGCAAAAGTCTCTGAGGCTTGCAGAGATGGCGATTGGATCATTAGAAGAAGCCGAAACGCAAACATCATGACTCTGTATAATCTACTCCTTTGCATACCAGTTCCTCTTCTTTCGGCTGCAACTGATGCTCCGATGTGGAAGCAGGAAGATGACTCCTACGAACGCAAGTTTATCTCCAAACGCACTTGGAACCAAATACGAAGGCTAGCTCCCTCAGCTTTCTGGAACTGGTCTGGTTTCCGCAAGCTGTTCCTCGTCAAAGATTCATAACCTGGCTTGCCTGTCGGAACAGGCTCTCTACAGGATCGCATATGAGACAATGGGGAGCTACTCAGTAATGCACTCTTTGTGGCGAAAGAGACAATACTTGGGATCATCTCTTCTTCGCCTGCCCCTACTCGTATACGCTAGTTTCGGCTCTCCTTGGTACTTGCATTACTCCAGACTGGTCTCACACTCTGCTCTCTCTGCTTCAAACTCGGCTCACCCTAATGGATGCAACGATAGCTCGATTGGTGTTTCAGTCATCCTTCTACTGGATATGGAGAGAGAGAAATGGTAGATGCCATGCCAGCTCTCCTCACACTCCTCTCTACTTGGCCCATATCATCCATAAGGTTATTTGAAATAGACTCATCTCTTTGCACCCTGGTGTCTCCGATGGGCCCAACGAAGCCCTCATCCGGTGGAACTCTATCACAAGTCTTAGACTCCATTCTTAAAGTCCCTAAAGGAATTCTTTCTCTTCTGATTACATGTACATGATACTTGTAGACTTGTAGTTTTGACCAGATGATTTCTATACTCTTGTACTTTTTTTGTTGATTAATAAATTTAACATTTCAAAAAAAAAAAAA
>KE153915.1:248334-258678 GCA_000411075.1 Sisymbrium irio
GCGGAAGACTGGCCGACGGGAAACCAGCAGTTTTCCATGGAGAGAGAAAAAACCATGTAGATTTTGTAAGTGCACTACTGAGATTGAGATCAAGAGAGAGAGAAAATCAAACATGCAGAGAAAGGGAAATCGTAACCCTGTAGCGTTTAATATACCCAATATCTATAGTTCCAGAAACATGCACCTTACCTTCATTTTGATTTTTGAGATGGCAATTTTTGTGTGGTGATGTCTCCTTTTTTCTTTCGTAGCCCCACAATGCTTGCGTCGATATGGCCGGGTTAATTTGTAACAGTCGCTAATGCCGTTTTGCAAGCGTTTCTACCTCACCATTGTAGCTACGCCTTTTGTTTTACTCGATTGATACAAGGTGGCGCAATTTGATTGCAAGGTATTCGAACCAAAAGAGGAAAGTTGAAGATATTAACTTTGGGTTTGATTGGTCTTTAGAATTGTGTAATTGATTATGACGTTAGATTTGTTGGAAGGTAACACAACATTTGATATTAATAGCATATTGGTAAATTTGAAAGTTTGGAAACAGATACTCGTTAAGTAAACAATGTTTTACCTCTTTTCCTAATTAAAACATGAAGTGTCCTACTTTCCTAATTAGAAACATCAAAACTACCATTAGCAATTTTCTATTTATCAAACCATTATCAAATTCAATCTTGGAAAGTCTAAAATTTTTAAAAATGACCAAACCAACACATGTCGTGTATTGATTTAAGAAAAAATTGGTTAATTGGGTCACATTCAAATCCGTTTTGTCTCTTTAGTATTACTAGAAAACTTCATGCCTCCGCGCATGCGCGGGGGGCAGTTCGTGTTTTTTTATTTTTTTTGAATTTTTCATAATGTTTTAAGAAACGATATATCTATTCTTGTATTCTAAATAATAGTGGTATGAAATTTATGACATTGTGAGGAAATATTTTAAACAAATAAATAATTTTTAAATCTAGATCTGAATATACATGAAGATTTATTTGTATTGTTTTATATATTTTCTTCTCTTTTGTATATTTTCAAATTTTTATATTTAGTTTATAGTTATAATCATGTTAATAATACTATTTTTTTTTTGTTTCTAAAATACTGATTTCTAATTTACGGTGTGTTTCTTTTATTTATATGATAATTTCTGTATTTTTTCTCTTTTCCTTAATTCGTTTATTTACTCCCGTCGTATTATTATAATAAAATAGAAAAATAACATCAAGTTCACGCGTGTGTCTAAATATAGTTTATTTTTGAAAACTCAAGAGATCTGTAAATTTTGAAATGTTTTACAAATGTTTGCGTTAGTGTGTTTTAATTTGTATGTGTGCCTATATTTGCATACATATTTTATCATTTTAGGTTGTCATACATTTTATTTATATTTATTATTTTTATTGATATATATTTTTTCTCTTCTAGTTAATATTCATTTTTCATTTTTTTGAATTTATATTTTATTCTAATAATTTAATATGACCATTTAGTTATTAAATATATAAATATTGGGCCTCATTTGTTTTTTTCTAAAGTTTTTAGATAAAAAAATATTTGATAAAAGAAAAAAAAAAGAGAAAAGTGACATGCGTAAAAAAAAATGGAAAGAAACTTGACTAAGTGAATTGTATTCCATTAATATTAAGTTTAAGATTAATTCAATTTTAACTTTGATAATTAAATTTTTATTTTTTTGTTTTATTAAATATATAAAAATATGAATTAAATATATATGCACTTAATAAAACACAATAATACAAAACTTCAAAAACACACAATATGAATTAAATATATATGCACTTAATAAACCACAATAATACAAAACTTCAAAAACACACAGAATAACGAAGAAGGAAAGATAAGAGACTTTACGATCGGAAGAGGAGTATGGAGGAGATCATCGTAGACGATACAGAGATGTACGGAGCTCTTGTGACGGCAAAATAATCACGTTTGCATCATCGTCACCATTTCAGAGAGAATCAGTGTACCTCTGTCCTCATCAACACAGCCTATGATCGCCGACGAGATCCGTACTCTTTGGATCGGTGACTTGCAGTTTTGCAGTTTTGTGTGGTTTTATTAAAAAAAAATTTATTTTCTAATTAAAACATAAAAATAAAAATTCTATGTTTAATAAACAAAATATGATTTCCTATCTATGGAAACTAAATTTGACGTACAATAAGAGAGATAAAAAAAAACCTTAGAAGGGCAGAAGGCAATTCCTTTGGCCATGTGGCGGTGCGGCGGCGTTCTCCCTCTCGGCGTCCCTATGAAGCTTCTCTGACTACCCCTGGTTTCACTTGAAGACTACTTCGGAATCTAACGCAAATCTCTGTGACCTCATCTCTCAAAAGTCATCACCTTATAAGAAGTTCTCATGCTGCAAATTTGGTTGACATCTCACTTTTCTTATGACGCTGCACATCTCCTCCAATTTCTCACTCATAGTGAATCAATCTAGTCACGGATCCTCTGTATCTACGCCAGATCAGGATAACTCCCAACTGATCCAAGAATATGGCTTGTCCCTTATAGGCAAGGTCCTTAACCCAAAAAAACAGGATGTGGAAAATCTCATTGGTTTCATGCCACAACACTGGAGAATGGAAGATCGAATCTCTGCGAATGATTTAGGAACGGAAGGTTTCTTTTCAACTTTGAAACAGAAGAGGATTTACAAGCAGTGCTGGAACTAAGGACCTTTTCATTGCAACTTCTGCATGTTTTTCCTTGTCCGTTGGGAGCCAATAGTACATGATGACTATCCATGGGCGATGTCATTCTGGGTCCATCTAACAGGTATGCCTTTAGACTTATGGACAGAGCTGAATCTGAGAAGAATTGGTGACAAAATAGGAGAATTTGACAAGATATAGGTTGAGGAGGCACGCGTGTTTCTAACTATCGATAGTTGAAATCCTCTCAATTTCTCAAGGAAAATACGAAGTCCAACAGGAGAGGAAGCACCTATTCAGATTAAATAGGAGAGACTCTTCAAATCCTGAACCTTATTGCGGCTTAATGTCACATGAAGTGGCGGCATGTCCGAAGAAGGAAGCTGAGGAAAATCTGTTCTGACAGAATAATAGAACAAGGAGGGATTGGTTTCCGTGTAGTACATGAACTTAATCTTGCGTTTCTAAAAAAACAACTCTGGAGAATTGTTCAGTTCCCGGACTCACTATTGGTAAGGGTCATACGAGGAAGATACTACAAGTATAACTCACCATTGCGATCTATTAACAACGAGAACTCATCATTTGGTTGGAACAGCAAAATAGCAGTGAAACCATTATTGTCTTTGGGTATCAGACAGAAGATCCATTCAGGTTTGAACATGATGATCTGGGAGGATCCATGGATTCCAACATCCCCGGCTAGGCCAGCAAAAGCCATTGCTCCTGTAGTTCACCCATTGATGACAATCAGCGATTTCATCTCGAAAGAAAACATGTTGTGGAATATGGATCTACTTGAGATCTATGTTGACTAAGACGATATCCCCCTCATACACAGCTTAGCTATTAGTCAAACTTTCCATGAGATATCGGGTGGCTCGGAAAATTTTCTACACAGATGATTCTATCTATATTTTGGAACCAAGTATTAAACCTCTTCAACCACATGCTTGGAAAGTAAAAGCCTCTGATAGTAAGTTTTTTTGCTTATCTATATTCAATTACTCAAACCTATTCATGTCATTGTAGCATTTGAGGATTAATCCGAAATGGTAGAGATTAACAACAATAAGATTACATGAAACTACCGAATCTATGCACAATGATGAGAATGTGAATATATAATAACAAAGAGAAAAAAAAAAGATAATAAACTCAAATAAAATGATGCAAATGATTAAACACCAAAAACATAGCAAAATGCAAATAATCAAGATTAACAAGACCAAAATGAATCCAAGGATGAGATCAATGACTTTGGGTGACTCTAGAGCTAACCTATGATGTTCAAACAATCAAACAAATTCTAATCCTTAGGTTTAGAACTCTAAACAAGACTAATTCACTCTCATGGCACTAATCCATTTGCTAATTATTTAATCAAACCAAAATCTCATTTGTGAAAAGACAATGAACAAAAATTAAAAATCAGTTCTAATCAACCAATACAAACCTTAGACAATCACTCTCATAAGCTAAGCATGTAAATCTCATATTTAATTCTTTGTAGAATTTCATCAAACACCTTATGGGTGGAAAATTCCCTAAGATCTAAATCAACCAAAACAAGGCTAATCAAACATTAAGAAATCTAAATATGAAAGGAATTAAACATTCTGATCTCTAAACATCAAATATCAACCCTCTAATCACCTTAATCTATCTCATCCTTAAATCTTTAAAGAATCGATTCACTAAAAACCATGAAAACTCAAGGGATTATGCCTAATCCTTGAAGATTCATAGAAGAAGAATAGACAAAGAGAAATCAAAAAAGTACTTCAAAAATTACAAAGAGTTCAATGCAAGAACAAAAAGATTAAGAAAATTTTGCTTATGTAGTTTAGGGTTTTTATTCCCTTAAGAAGTCTATTTATAGTCTTATAGGATTTGGGTTAAGCCCAACAAACTTGGACCAAACCAAAAGAGAAAAAAATGCAAAAAGGAAAAATTCAAAGGTTGGTCAGATTCGCACACATGGCAGCAGGTGATCCAGCGACCAAACCGCCTCGCTAGCGACCCAAGTTGCTTAGCTGCGGACCTTGCTATTTAAGCGATGGAAAACTCCTCTCCTCATGGCGACCTGATTCCCTCGCTACGTGGTCGCTATTTGACTCTTCTCCATAGCGACCGAAATTGCTACGCTAGAGACCTCGCTACCGCGTGATTTCTTAATTCCTCTCCAAACCTTTTAAATCCATAAGATAACCACTCTAGGACCAGATGAGAATAAATCACACAAATGTAGTCTTAAATGTGCCTAAATGCAACCTATTATGGTTATAATCTACGAAGAAAATATGATAAAAACCATGAAAATCTCAATATATCAACTCCCCCAAACTTATAGTTTGCTTGTCCACAAGCAAATAACTAAGGAGAAGAGGTTCGAAAGTGTGAACTTAAATCCAAGAACATCAACAAAAGAATTCAAATCAATGCCCTTGATAATAGTATAAGATGCACAAAAAGTTTTACTTTAAAAGAGTCGTTAGTAATGCCTATCACATCATAATATGCTCTAGAGCCAAAACCTCAAAGCATCTACTAGTAATCAATGCAACTCAACCATTTCACATTCATTTAAGTGTTTTGTGAACTGGAACTTAAACCACAAATCAATGGGCTACGTGACAAAGAGGCTGATTCTGATTTTAAGGTAAGGTTCACAAATATTTATTTGGTTTATCTCAAGAAAAAGGAACACAAAAATTTATGTAAAAGTAAAAAAAAGGAGAACAATGATCTAATGCATAAACTTAACCTCATTCTCAAACTCAAGCCTCTTTTTGGCTGTCAAATCCCACTCTTTTTCGCTCTTTTTCAATACTTAAGAAGTTTCTTTTCTCTGCATTTAGCTCTTTTTCTTTTCTTCTCATCTTTTTCTTCACCCTTTTTTTTCACCGTTTTTTTTCTTTTCTTTCTAGAGGAGTCTTTCTTTATGAACTTTTACTTATCACTTCCTGCTTCCCAAATTTCTTTTCACTTAAAACACTTAAGCCATGGGCTATTCTCTTGATATTTTCTTGCTCCCATTCACTCATTCTTTTCTTTCTCTGCCACCCAACATTATCTCACACCCATAAATCCATATGTATTAAGTACAAAACCATCCCAAGTCCTAACCTAGTTTCTAGCCAATCAATGCAATTGGCATATGGAAATTTAGTCCTTGTCATTCTCCTATCTTTCAGAATTTTGCACAAGCATGCATTATCAACCAGAGGCCTCACACAAAAAAACAACATAGGGAGAAACAAATGGGATAAGGTTCAAGGTGTGGTACCATTAAGATGATGCAAAGGACCATTCAAGTTTGTAAAAAAATGCTGAAAATGGATAAGTAAACTTGAATGTTTTAGAGTTACCAAGGGTGAACAATCTTAGTTTCAAGAGAGAGTAATAAATTTTCCATATTAATTCTAAGTTCATAGAGTTGAGCCACAAAGAAAAACATGCATCTACAATGAGATCTAACTTTCAAGCTATGAATTCCAAGCATGGTGCATCCTTAACTTCAGGATAAATTAAATGCATCAAACAACTCTCAGAAAGGGCATTTAATCAAGCTCTTAAGATGACATTTAACAAGGCGTTTTAATCAGCGTTCCCAATGCTTATGCAATGCAATCCTAATATGCAACTAGACTCAATCCTAAAAATCAAAAACAAGTATGAAAGCTTCATTATTCTTTTTTTTTTCAAAAATTTCAATTTTTTTTTTGTTTTTCCAAAAACAGAGTTATTTACAATGCAAGACTCAAAGAAAGAAAAACAAAACAGAACACATGGTTAGATAGTAGGCCTCTCCCCCAAACTTACTTCACACAGTCCCTTGTGTGAGAGTATGCTTGAAAGAGAAGACTTAAAGATGAGAGAAAAATGCATAAATGAAGTAAAACCAACATAGAGACAAGGTTGGAATGTTACTTTGAGTTAGGTGAGCTTGGGATGGGAAAGTGAGAGAGGAATGAAGCTTGAAGACTCTCCCAAACTTGGTGTTTGCCAGCATTGACCTTCCATCCACCACCAACCAAGAAAGCTATGTACAAGGGATAACCATGGGAATTTCTCCCAAGTGAGCTTTTTTAAAGTCACTAAGCTTGACTCTCCTTCCATTTTTTCTTTAGATAGGAGTGTAGCATGGTCTTGGATCACCGGGATCATATTCATCATAGAACCATCCCCTAAACTCTTTCATCCTAATCTCCTCAAATGGTATCTTCCATGGATCATCAAAGCTTACTTCATGGGTGGAGAGTAAACCAAGATGCTTGTCAAAGGGTTGTGCCATTGGAGATGCTTCTGTTTCACCTTCTTTAGTGTATTCCTCAATGTCAATCTCTTCTTTCTATTTAGGATTTGTACCCTTTGTTTCATGCTGGAATATGAGTTGAATGTGCATCTTTTCATTTTATGTGCATTCAGCAATTAAACCATCTTCACAAGGAGCTTAATATCTTATCAAAATATTTTCATCGACCTTACAGCCAAGAAGTAATTCAAATTCTTCCACAGTCTTCTCAGCTTCTTGTAGGAATTCATCCTTGATTGGAGCATTTTCTTCATCTTTTGGTGCAGCAACATTTGAGTCTTGATTCCAATCTCTCTTATCAGCAGAATACATACTCAAGTTCTTGTTAAAGTTTTCTTGTTCTTCCAAAACCAACTTCAGCAAATTGAGAAATTATTTTTCTATTGAGATTGGGGACGAATAAGCTTCTCTATGACCATACTATATTATCCAATCTTATACTTTTGGTCAACTTCTCTTCTCCTTCCAAAAAAAAACTCTAGCAAGTTGTGATTCTCTTCTTCTATAGAGATTGGGGAAGGATATGTTGTCCATGGTGATCCTCCATGTTCCAAGATTGACATATCTCATCATATACATATTGGTTCCATTGATAAAAGTTTTCATTCAGAAGTCCTCCTTGGAAAGTGGATGAGCTTTCAAGATCATGATGGCTAGTGGGATTCCAAGCCATCTCTCTCTCTCTGGAGCTTTCAGTATAGCCTTCAACATAGAAGTTATATCTGAAGCCATTCTTTATCCCTTGTGGTTGTACCTTGCAAGAAGAACAAACACTTTTAAAAAAATTAGGCACTGAAAAAAATGCAACAAAAGAAAGCTTAGTCTCAAAAAGATTCAAAATCCTAAAGGCTAATGCTAAACCCTAATGGCAATGTCACCAAATTGATAGTAAGTTTTTTTTTGCTTATCAACTTCAATTACTCAAACCTACTTATGTCATTATAGTATTTGATGATCAATTCAAAGTGGTAGAGATTAACAACATTAAGATTGCATGAAACTATCTAATCTAAGTACAATGATGAGAACGTGAATATATACTAACAACCTAAGTAAAACAAAAGAAAAATAAAAAAATAAATTCAAACAAAATGATGCAAATTATCAAACACCAAAAACAGAGCAAAATGCAAATGATCAAGATTAACAAGACTAAAATGAATCCAAGGATGAGGTCAATGACTTTGGATGACTTTAGAGCTAATCTATGATGTTCAAACAATCAAACAAATGCTAATCCTTAGGTTTAGAACTATAAACAAGACTAATCCACTCTCATGGCACTAATCCATTTGCTAATTATCTAATCAAAGCAAAATCTCATTTGTGAGAAGACAATGAACAAGCATTAAAAATCAGATCTAATTAACTAATAAAAACCTTAGACAATCACTCTCATGAGCTAAGCATGTAAATCTCTAAACAATAGTAATCCACTCTCATGACACTAATCCATTTGCTATTATCTAATCAAAGCAAAATCTCATTTGTGAAAAGACAATGAATAAGCATTAAAAATCAGTTCTAATTAACCAATAAAAACCTTAGACAATCACTCTCATGAACTAAGCATGTAAATCTCATATTTATTTCTTTGGGAAAATTCATCAAACACCTTGTGGGTGGAAAATTCCCAAATATCTAAATCAACCAAAACAAAGCTAATCAAGTATTAATAACACTAAATATGAAAGGAATTAAACATTCTAATCTTTAAACATTAAATATCAACCCTATAATCACCCTAATCTATCTCATCTTTAGATCATAAAAGAATTGATACACTAAAAGCCATGAAAACTCAAAAGATTATGTATAATCCTTGAAGATTCATTTTAGAAGAATAGTAGACAAAGAGATATCAAAAGAAGTACTTAGATAGATGCAAGAATTACAAAGAGTTTAATGTTAAAACAAAAAGATTAAGAAAACTATGCTTAGGTAGCTTAGGTTTTTTATTTTCCTTAATAAATCTATTTATAGTCCTAAATATATGGTTTGGGTTAAGCCCAACAAACCTGAGTCAAACCAAAAGAGAAAAATGTAAAAAGGAAAAAGTCAAAGGTTGGTCAAAGTTCGCGCACACGGCAGCGGGTGATCGAACGACCAAATCGCCTTGCTAGCGACCCAAATTACCTCGCTTCGGACCTCACTATTTAAGCGATGGAAAACTCCCCTCCTCACAGCCACCTGATTCCCTTGCTACGTTGGTCACTATTTGACTCTTCTCTGTAGTGACCGAAATTGCTCCATTATAGACCTCACTACAGAGTGATTTCTTCAATTTCTTGACTTAGCTTCTCTCCAAATCTTCTAAATCCACAAGTCAAATCAGTGCTTTGCCCAATGGCCGGTTGTTGTTGAATTATCCGACGACCAGCCACTGGTGAATTTTTCCGGTGAATTTCTCCGGCGAGTTCTGGGGAGTTTCCGGCGAGCTTCCAGGTGAGTTCCCAGAAAATTCTTTCCAGTCTTTTAGTAAGTTTGACGTCTTCTACCTCTTTCCGGTTTGGGTTGGGTCTGGGTTAACCGGTTTAGATTGGGTTGACCATTGACTTTGAATGTTGACTTTGACCAATTAACCGTTTTTCGTCATTCGAATTCTGTTTCACTCGTCTTTCCGTGCTGGTTCTAGATTTATCATCCGTTTGAGCATATGGAGTCGCAGATAGCTGGATTTGGCAAAGGTGAGGGCTATTCCGCAAAAGGCATACTTTCGTTTAGGATTTCTTATATGGAATTTAGAATTAAATGTGATCCGTTTTGTTTGATCGAGTCTAGGTATTTTTGTTTGTAAATTGAATATAAGAATATAGATGATTCAACCCAATTGATTGTGAAAATTAAATGATAAAAATTATATGATTTAATTTCGGGTAAATTGGAGTTGTATATTTATTGGTGATATTAATAGATTGGAGTATTGATGAGTTATTGGAGTTACTTGAGAGAGAAGTTAGATTGTGTGGCACACCGTTCTCGAGTGAGGATAAGACGGGTGTTACAATTTGGTATCAGAGCGGGTTTGCCGTCCCGGTGCCAACCCGGGAGGCGGCTAGTTTATATAAATATTAAAAATGTGGATTTTAAACAATTTTCAAAGTTTTATTTTCAAGGGCCTATTAAAAAAAAAACCCAAAGGCACTCGTTCGATTCAGATGAGTTCATTGATCGTCAGCTTTTAATCTCAGCTAAAGTTTAACCAGCCTATTTTTATTATTCAGTTGCCACNATAAGGCTGCTCAAATAACAGCATAATGGGTATTTTGTCGGATAGTCAATTAGCCGTTAGTCATGGAGTAAAGCCAAATCATGCGACTTTGATGAAGGAGTTGAGGAAGAATC
>KE153915.1:261643-282033 GCA_000411075.1 Sisymbrium irio
GTCGGGTCTGGGTTAACCGGTTTAGATTTGGTTACTGTTGACTTTGACCAATTAACCGTTTTTCGTCATTCAAATTCTGTTTCACTCGTCTTTCTGTGCTGGTTCTAGATTTATCATCCGTTTGAGCAAATGGAGTCGCAGATAGCTGGATTTGGCAAAGGTGAGGGTTATTCCGTAAAAGGCGTACTTTCGTTTATGATTTCTTATATGGAATTTAGAATTAAATGTGATCCATTTTGTTTGATCGAGTCTACGTATTTTTGTTTGTAAATTGAATTTAGGAATATATATGATTCAACCCAATTGATTGTGCAAATTAAATGATAAAAGTTGTTATATATTATGTATTCGTATATATATTTATATATTATATAAATAATTCATGCATGTTAGACGTTAGGATTGCGGGGTACAGAGATGGACTTTTGTTATCGCTGCTTGTGTGAGAGGGTGCGGGCAGCCTAGTCGATCTGTTGTCCGGTGTCCTAAGATCGATAAATCGTCATACCCGGCGGTGCCNGATTTTTGTATGCTTGTGGTGCTTTAGGTGCCGTGGTTGTTTATGTTTAGTTTTTGTTCCTTGTTTGGAATGCTATGACTGAAACTGCATTTTGTATGGTTTAGCATCCCAAACCTCACTGAGTGACTCCACAGTTGCTCACTCCCTCCTTTTATATTTTAGGTGAGCTTGACGAGTAGATGGACCTATAGATTGATCGAGTGGTATTTAGGATATTTTACGGTTTTTTCGTATTTTTTTTAAAAGCTTATTATATGATTTAATTTCGGGTAAATTGGAGTTGTATATTTATTGATGATATTAATAGATTTGAGTATTGATGAGTTATTGGAGTTACTTGAGAGATAACTTATATTGTGTGGCACACCGTTCTTGAGTGAGGATGAGACGGGTGTTACAAAGACATCAATCACGCAATTTTTGAGTGCCAACAAGCAAAACAGACCTGGGAATTATCATCATTCCCATGCCCTAATGGGTAATTTCCAGCTTCCAGGATTTTCACTAATGTTGAGTTTATATTTTGGAGAAAAACAGAGTTTGAACATCAAGATAGAGATATATATTCCTTCCCATGGTTAGTGTTATTTATTTAGAAAGCTCGGAACTATAAGCCCTTCCAAGGAATATATCAAGACCCCATGGAGATTGTTCACCATGCCAAAACTGAATGTAAAGCCTGGTATGAGGCAAAATCTGGAAAAGATCGGATTTCTTCTTTGCATCTGCCCCCAGTATACAAGCCGTAAGCTTGAAGGACATCTGCCTTGTGGATGGCTCATTATCTTTTTTGGATTATTCTATTCCGGAGTGGATTTCCACACTATCTCAAGTTTCAGTATATCTCAAGTTTCAGTAGAATAGCCTTTTGATGTCAAAAAATAATAATAATAATATAACTTCTAACTAAAGGGTTCTAAACATAAATCAACACAATTTAACATAATTGAAATATGGCTATTATAAAAAAAAATAATAAGATACAGTAGTTTGAGATCAGGCAAAGAACCAAGTTTAACCAATAACTAATTTTGACCAACCATATGATTTTTATTGCTAAAAATATCATCGAATGAGTGTACTATATATAAGAAAGTTCCAAAATTAGTTTTAGTTGTTCTCTTAGCCAATAATTTAGTGAATTTGTTGAAATCAGAAATATATTTCTGGATGGATAATTTTATAGACTTTGCAAAATACCACTAACTTCTCTTTCGTTTGGAAAATATTATCACTCTTCTTGTAACATCTCGATATCTGATATATGAAAACTAGTGTAGAGAGGTTAAAAGAATTTATTTGCCTACATATGTCACCAAAGTGCATTTGTCTTTTTGGTTGTACATCTAGAGAAAACTCGAAAGTAAAGTGTGTTTGAACTGGAGTAGTCAAGAATGGATGACCTACTGGGAAGTATATCATTTGAGTGAGACCAAAACACGGGGGAACAATCATTTGGTGATTGTAGGGTTAGTATATCATGACTTTGAAACTTCCTGGTTAACGCACCGACCGTCGGACAGAGGTGGATCGGCCCATAGACTTAGTGAAAGAACATGGGGACTCACCGGTAAGAACAGTCAGGGCGTTATACTTATTTAGTAAGAAAACAACTTCAATACAAAATGGATATTATACATATATAAAATTAGTACATCTATCTATACTATTATAAAAAAAGTACACTTTAAAATAATTGTATTCCTATATATGATTTACAAAAAATGCCACTAAAAATTTACACAAAAAACTAGAGGTTTATTAAAGTTATTTTAGCTAATATATACTTTTAAAAAATAGAACATAATAAATTATATATACCTAATCAAATATCATCATTCAATATTAGTTACCAAATATGATTCTAACTTATTTATCATTAATTATTATTTTTATATTATTTTCCATTTTCTTTCCATCATATTTTATAAAAAATTTTAAAATCACATCATTCATATAAAACTAAAATATTTATGTTTTATATATGTTATAAACATATTTATCAAATATTATAAAAAATTATGATCATACACTATAACACAGATAAAAGTCTTAAAAATGTGGTTTAATAATGGGTTCAAATTTAATAGAATTTATGATATATTTATAGTAAAAATTAAAACTATTAACATTTCAAATTTTTACATTTATAAATATATTTTATCCAAAAAAATTAAGTATAAAAAAATCAGAAAAATTAAAAATAAAAATCTGGCATCTATTAAATTAAAATTTTGTCAAAAAGTAATTACTCACTTCCAAAGTGCATATAAAAGTCTAGTTAACATCTATTATTGCACATATCCTTATGTTCACACCACCGTGTGACCCATTTTTCCTTATGTTAATTCAGTACAAAAAAATATCAAAAACATAAAATGTTTACGCAGGATAAGTATAAGATTTGCGTTATGTTCTTTGTATTATCGTAGAGAATATAGAGGAAATCATTCATCTAGATTTAAAATTGCATTATCATCATAGAAAATATAAATGAAATAATCCATCTGCACTTATAAATTGCAGTTCCACTTTCTTTCATACTTTAATTCTAATTCTTATATATTGATTGGTTTAATAATTTCGGGCAGCAACTTGTCCATACATCTTTTATCTAAGCTTTATTTTAAAAAACAACTCGGAAAGCTCAATTTCAACCTAATGAAACAGAAACGCAAAAAATAATATAAAAGAAAAGAAATAACAAAGCAAAAGCAAAAGAGAAGAGGTAAGGCTCCACACTCAAACTCTTCACCCTCACTCCTTCTTTCTGTCTTACCGCTTTCCAATGGCTCTCTATCTCCAATATCTCTGCATCCTCTTCCTCCTCCTCCTTCCCTCCTCCACCGCTATGTGGTGCGTTGCTCGGTTTGATGTTACCAGCCAGGCACTTCAGGCTGCTCTAGACTATGCATGTGCCGCTGGAGCCGACTGCGCTCCAATCCAGCCCACTGGTCTCTGCTTCCTCCCTAACACCGTTCAGGCTCACGCATCTTACGCTTTCAACAGCTATTTTCAGCGTAGAGGCATGGCTCCTGGCTCTTGCAACTTTGCCGGCACCTCCACCATCGCCAAAACCGATCCAAGTATGTATTTAATACCTTCGGTTCTTTATTCACCATTTTGTTGCTTTTTGTTTTTAAATAGACTTTGGAAATTATTATTTAGGGTTTTAATTCGCTTTAGTTCGGTTTATTCTTCTGTAGGTTATGGGTCATGCGTATACCCAAATTCTTTGAGGTAAGTTTATACGATGTGTTTAATTATTTTGCTCCATATTACATACATTTACGCACTAAAAATTAAGTTTTATACGCATTTGATAAGCTGTGATGTTTCTATGTTTATACTTTTCTGTTCGTTTCTAATGGCTGTTTTCGACCGATTTTAATATAATTTCATTAAATATTTTGCTGCTACGTACGCTACCATGAAGTTGTTAGAGTCGCTTTAAGAAAGAAAAAAAGATTTAACCTCTCCTAGTTAGAAGAAAATAAACTTTACTGCACGATGTTTTCATTGATTTGACTGATAATACGTGAATCTATTTCATGCGTTCTTTGTAAAAAAATAAAAAAACTCTATTTCATGCGTCGTACTATTTCACATGTCTTTAAATGTATATCCTCTCCATGTGTTCTGTACCGTTGGATGATATTCGCTGGCAATTGGGAAATCATTCAACGGTAAAGATCCGTATATGTATATGTAGGTCCCATCCATCTTTGGTTTCTGTATCTGTTGATATTCTGTTTACCTCGTCTTTCACTTTTTCCTGGTCAAAATAGTAGACAGTATGGAAGTAAAACACACAGAAAGTACAGAACAATTAGAAAAATCTTGAAAATATGGAAAAGAAAAGAAAAAAAGCATGTGTCCTCTTGCGACAGACCTTTAGTTCCACTTTAAAGATTTCTTGACGAACGAGTTTCTACAAGTTGATGAGTTAACATTATTTTTAACAGTCTTTGATTCTTGGGAAATAAATTTGTTTGTTTTTGCCATTTCTACTTTCCATTTACTCCTTTAAAGTAAATACATATACTTTATACCATTATTCAACTGCTGGGTGTTGTAAAATACAAGTTGATGAGTATCATTTACTTATTGTAGACAATCTTGATTCTTGGGGAAATATTTTTTTCTTTTTGCCATTTCCAGTTTAAAATTTAAAGCATTTAAATAAACATATCAAAATTATACATTTATATATAAAATAAGTATGTATGAGAAATATGTTACAACTAAAAACACGTTTTTAAATATAATAATTATGTATTCCTTAAGTGGTTTTGTGATCATATGGCACTATGGCAGGAACGCGGGAGGGTCAGCTTCGACGACAACATTAGGAGGAACGCCGACTGCAACCGCCGGAAACATCCCAGTGATGTCACTGAGGCCACCATCTGGCACTACAGCATCACCGTTTGGGATAGGCGGCAGTGGACTCATTCCACCGGGAACAACTGACACTGATGAATCTGGAGCTTATATAAACACGAGTACTGTCTCTATAGTTTTATTGGTGGTCTTAGATTTGTTGTTTATATAGGTTTCAGATTTATATATTCATTGTGTGGCCACAACATTTTTGTTAAATGGGTTAATCAGTTGGGAATTTTTTTAATTTTTTTTAGTTTTCATCAGACCTTCTCTATTTATGAAATCTTATATCTATAAAAGTAGGAAAAAATATTTAAGACCACTTGGTGAAAATCTTATAGCTGGTGAAAATATGATATATGTTCGTCTTCTTGGCGAAATCTTATATCTATAAAAGTAATGTCTGCAGCATAAAACTGTTAGGCTTGCTAGTTGCTACCCTTTGTTTTTACCGATGCTATCTTCTTTCACATTTAATCACCGGAAGAGATTGGCTAGATCTAATCATCTAGACTCGAACCACCAGGAACATAGAATATGCTGACCAGAGTTAAAACACTCTTCAAAGAACTACTAAAATATGCCAAAAAAGCTATAAATCGTCATGTTCGTCTCCAACCAAACTGCATCTACATGAGAGTTTAACCAAGGAAAACCATCGCTCTATTAAATCCTTCTAGGAAAGGCGAGAAATTACATTTGCATGAATAAAGAATCAAGCAATCAGTGAAACAAACATCCACCTAAAGCTCATGAAATTTGACAACTTTTCAAATAGACTAGATTAATCAAATTGAACATGTAACAAGTGTAAACCAAAAAAAAAATAAAAAAAAACAAAAATCCAAACTAAATCACAGATTAACGAATCATTTGGATTTTTTTTATAAGTCGGAAACCAAAAAAAAAAAAAAAAATTAGAGCTATGTATTAATTTGAAGATTAAAAAATATTTTTTGGTTCTTTAAAATTGAAAATTAATATTTCAATAAACAAATTTATTTGTAATGAAATCTTAAATGACTGAAAGTTAGAAAATACCTATATTTATAGGTTTTATATGCTATGAGACACTTTTCCACAAACTAATTATATTCCACAATATTTTTCGTTTGAAACACATTTTAAGACTATTTTATCACTTAACCATATTAAATTAAATTTACTAAATTTCTTCATTTTTTATCTCTATTTTTTTTTTTTTTTATCTCTTCTTCTTGCAAACAAAACATTAAGCTTTGATGTTAACCTCAGCGTATAAGAAAAACCTAGACAATAAATCTTGATTATTATGGCAATCCATCAGAAAATTTTCCGCAATACAAACCAGTTTATTTTATCGCAGTTTATAGGTACAACTTCATTGAATCATTATCTAGCTATGACAAGGAAATCGGCATCAAAATCTGGATGAAGTGAAGGCTACAGTGGGAAAGCATAGAGTGTTATTGAAGAGTGGTGTGATTAAATCTAAGAGAATGTTGAAGAGTATTGAATTTAAGTCTTTTCTGACAAAAATCTGGGAGGAATAAGGTCCTAATATATTATACATACTCTCCACAGTTGTTTATAGTAATTTCATGAGGTTTATAACTTGTCCATGTACTTAACATTTATAGTATTTCATTCACAATATCAATATCTCATGTTCAAATATAATTTTCCATCTGCTCACAAAAGTTGAAATGTTTTGACGTGTTTTCTCGGTAGTGTCGTGACTCGTGAGACAAACAAGATAGACATGCACACATACCATAACAGAGAAAACGGCTAATCAGTACCTAAACTAATGGTATAAGTGCTAATATGGCACCGTACAATTTATATGTGTGAATACATGCCCGAACAATACAAAACCAAACAATCCATACCCAAACTATATTGATATTAACTGATAACAACTTTAACTAAATCTCTAGTTAGTCAACCACAAATTCCGTTAACGGAATTCCTTAATCCAAAACTACGCTGTTTTGAGACCAAATAATTAAAAAAAGAAAAAAAATATGCAGACGTCTTCTTCCTCGCGTTCGTGAGAGAGGAGAGAGGTGAAGAAACATACAAACTTGGTTCCTGAGTATAATCATTCCTCTCGCTTGTATGGGTAGAAGAAAGTTCCAGAGTTTAATCAATTTCTGAGTAATCATTGCTCAAAAAAATGAGGTAAATCAATTTAGGGTTTTTGATTTGATTTAGAATTGTTTAATCACTGTTTTCGAATTTTTTAATCAATTATGTTTAATTTTTAAATCAATGGTAATATAAAATTTGGGTAATTGTATAATCGATATCCAAAGCCTGAATTGTCTTCTTATAATACTCTTGGTCTTTTTAGCGATGGAGATACCTGCTTTCTCATAAATCATGGTGGGAAGTTCACAAGATTTGAGGATAGTATGGTTATTTACAATGGTGGTTCTGTTACTGAGCTTATTGCGTCAGGAAAATTCATTGTATCAAGTGATGCCTATGAGTTTGTATCGTCAGAGATTGTCGTACAAAATGCCATATGAAGACCTTAATGAGCTTAAGATTTTGTGTCGAGGTTTGGGTAGCTACTCGAAGATGTGTGAGGCGGCTAGATGGTGCAAATCAGTCAAAATATATATGGAGCTTGATGAAGAAGGTGAAGCAGGAGCTGACAATGAAGAGGGAGGAGATGAGCATTATCCACGTGAGGAATCACGAGAGGAAGGAGGAGAGGAAAGAAGAGATAAAAGAAGAAAAATAGTCACCGATAAAGGTAGAAGCTGGTGTGATCAGGAAGCTCGTGTGGAAGAAATAGTGGCTACATTTGTTGATGAGGAAGATAATGATGACTATCGACGAACCCCTCCTAGATCAGATTCTGAAGAAGCAGATAATGAGAGGGTTTATTATGATAGTTGGATAAAGGTAGTGGAAAGCTTGAGATTAGGCAAGTGTTTGAAAGCGTGACTGAATTTAGAGAGACTGTCTTGGAGTATGCCTTAAAAGGAGGATGGAATATTCAGTTCACGAGATGGGCAGCAAAAAAATCTGATGCTAGGTGTGGTATTGAGAAATGCAATTGGAGAATCTACCTGCTCTTACGAGGAATCAGTTTCTCAATGGATGGTCAAATCATTTCAAGAGGAACATACTTGTCACAAAGATGGGCGGTGCAAAATATTAACAGAAAGCGTTATCTTAATATGTACATTAATGAGTTGAGAAATGATCCTCTTCTGAAGCCTATTGTTATATAAGAACGTCTCCATGAACACTACAATGTGGCGCCTTCATTTGATCAATGTCGGAAGGCGAAGAAGAGAGCATTGGACCTGATTGAAGAGGAATACAATGAACAACATAAGAGGATGAAAGACTACCGAGATGAACTTCTACAGTAAGTATTCCCTTCATTGTTGTGATCGAATTGTCAAAATTATTTCTGTTTTATAATTTTAATTATGGTTTTTTCAATAGGACAAATCGTGGCTCCACATTTGTCACTTCACAAGACATGGAAAGAGCACTGCCGACCAATCTTCGGGATTGATGGTTGTTTTCTGAAGTCCAATGAAAAAGGCAACTTTTGGCAGCTGTTGGCAGAGATGCCAACAATCAAATATACCCTTTCACATGGGCAGTTGTTAAAGTGGAGAATACAGACAGTTGGATTTGGTTCATTAAGCATCATAAAAATGACTTGGATCTTAAAAATGGTGATGGATTCACTCTCATATCTGATAGGCAGAAGGTAAGCTGAACTCAATATAAGAATGATTTCAAAACAAGCTACTCAATCTATAATTTAGTTTTCATATGTATCTTTGTGATGGCAGGGATTACTTAAGGCTGTGAACCAAGAATTACCAGAGATAGAACACCGAATGTGTGCAAGACATATTTATGGGAATTTGAAAAAAAGTTTATCCGAAAAAGCCTTAGATGAAAGGCTTATTTTTTGGGAAATTTTGGAGAGTTTTAATGTCCCTGATTATGAAGCAAGTTTTAAAAAGATGAAGGCTTACGATATTGGTGTATTTGACGCCTTTATGACTAGGAACCCAAAGAATTGTAGTCGAGCATACATCAAGACGACTTCCTGCTGTGAAGATGCACTGAATAATTTTTTGGAGTCATACAACAACGCCATTAACAATGCATGTTCAATGCCATTAATTCAGAGTTTGGAGACAATGAGAAGACAAGCAATGGTGAAGATTGAGCTAAGGAGGAGAAAAACTGCAAGGCACAATTGAAAATACAGTCTCAAAGTTGGCTATGTCATCGCTGAAGAGGATAAAGAGGTGAAAAATCTGAGATCACTCCCTGGACGTCCGGGCATTTTTGAAGTAAAGGAGAATGGTCAAGGTTATAAAGTTGATATGAAGGAGAAGACGTGTAAGTGCAGGAGATGGGATTTGACAGGGATACCATACTGTCACGCATTGCGTGTTTTCTTTGACAATAAAAAGACATACAAGATAGACGACTTGGTTTCAGATTGGTATCTGACCACTACTTGGCAAGCGTAGTACATTGATTCCATTGAACCTGTCAATGGGATGAAGTTCTGGGGAAACAGTGAAGAAACAAGAATTGAGACACCAGAAACTGAGGTTAAAAAAGGTCGGAAAAGAAAGCCAGAGAAGAGACTAAAGGGTATTAATGAGTCACCAACGAAAGGTAAAAAGGTGACCAAACATGGACGCACAATGCATTGTTACCGATGCAGTATTCCTGGACATAACGCTTCTAAATGTTCTAATGCCGGAGCCCTTGGTAAGCCTAGGCCACCAAAAAAGACCAAGACATCAAACGCTGAGGCTGAGACTATGANACATAAGAGGATGAAAGACTACCGAGATGAACTTCTACAGTAAGTATTCCCTTCATTGTTGTGATCGAATTGTCAAAATTATTTCTGTTTTATAATTTTAATTATGGTTTTTTCAATAGGACAAATCGTGGCTCCACATTTGTCACTTCACAAGACATGGAAAGAGCACTGCCGACCAATCTTCGGGATTGATGGTTGTTTTCTGAAGTCCAATGAAAAAGGCAACTTTTGGCAGCTGTTGGCAGAGATGCCAACAATCAAATATACCCTTTCACATGGGCAGTTGTTAAAGTGGAGAATACAGACAGTTGGATTTGGTTCATTAAGCATCATAAAAATGACTTGGATCTTAAAAATGGTGATGGATTCACTCTCATATCTGATAGGCAGAAGGTAAGCTGAACTCAATATAAGAATGATTTCAAAACAAGCTACTCAATCTATAATTTAGTTTTCATATGTATCTTTGTGATGGCAGGGATTACTTAAGGCTGTGAACCAAGAATTACCAGAGATAGAACACCGAATGTGTGCAAGACATATTTATGGGAATTTGAAAAAAAGTTTATCCGAAAAAGCCTTAGATGAAAGGCTTATTTTTTGGGAAATTTTGGAGAGTTTTAATGTCCCTGATTATGAAGCAAGTTTTAAAAAGATGAAGGCTTACGATATTGGTGTATTTGACGCCTTTATGACTAGGAACCCAAAGAATTGTAGTCGAGCATACATCAAGACGACTTCCTGCTGTGAAGATGCACTGAATAATTTTTTGGAGTCATACAACAACGCCATTAACAATGCATGTTCAATGCCATTAATTCAGAGTTTGGAGACAATGAGAAGACAAGCAATGGTGAAGATTGAGCTAAGGAGGAGAAAAACTGCAAGGCACAATTGAAAATACAGTCTCAAAGTTGGCTATGTCATCGCTGAAGAGGATAAAGAGGTGAAAAATCTGAGATCACTCCCTGGACGTCCGGGCATTTTTGAAGTAAAGGAGAATGGTCAAGGTTATAAAGTTGATATGAAGGAGAAGACGTGTAAGTGCAGGAGATGGGATTTGACAGGGATACCATACTGTCACGCATTGCGTGTTTTCTTTGACAATAAAAAGACATACAAGATAGACGACTTGGTTTCAGATTGGTATCTGACCACTACTTGGCAAGCGTAGTACATTGATTCCATTGAACCTGTCAATGGGATGAAGTTCTGGGGAAACAGTGAAGAAACAAGAATTGAGACACCAGAAACTGAGGTTAAAAAAGGTCGGAAAAGAAAGCCAGAGAAGAGACTAAAGGGTATTAATGAGTCACCAACGAAAGGTAAAAAGGTGACCAAACATGGACGCACAATGCATTGTTACCGATGCAGTATTCCTGGACATAACGCTTCTAAATGTTCTAATGCCGGAGCCCTTGGTAAGCCTAGGCCACCAAAAAAGACCAAGACATCAAACGCTGAGGCTGAGACTATGACACACGATGGGCCACATTCAACTCAACCAACACAGGGATTAGGCGTTTAGGTACTTGCTCATCTCTTATATATACATCTCTTTATTTTGGCCGCACTTTCATCTCTATATTTTCGTTTTTTGGATTTGGCCAGGTATCTTAAGACATGGAAAGAAGGCAAAGAGGAGAGTAGAGTTGCTTTTTAGTATTGGTGGAGGAGAGTAGATTTTTTTTTGACGTTTATATGTTGGTGTTATTTCGGATTATTGGATGTGAAACCTAAGTTATTTCCGAATTGTGGTTGTTAAACGTTACTTATTTCTTCATTTTATTTGTATAACCTATTTACGATTCTTGTTTTTTTTACAATCATATCGTCTCCAAAAATTGGAGTCACCAAACAAGTTTTAACGCATGTTCTCTCTCCGACATTTATAGGTCTGTTATTGTATCACAAAACTGTGATCCTGATTACCACAAAGTTTTTCTGATTATCAGAAAAGTAGAAACCATTGCAATGGAAGCATGCCAAAAAAACTGCAACTTAAAGCTTTACGAGAGCATGTCAAAGAAACTGCAACTTAAATAATGGCAGATTGCAGGTTTTTCTCTACAATTCTCATTTTCAATTTTTATTTTTTCTCTCACTCTTCTCACGCAGCTAGCTCTCTCTTAACGAGCCAAGCTCTTGATTCCTTAGTGTTTTATTCTTTCTCTCTCACTCTTTCTTGTTCAACTCTCACCAACTCCTAATTATTTGGTTATCTTTTAACTAAAGCAACAACAATTACTATGTTCATTAGTCATGTGTAACTTCTTGCTACACTACCAAACTCTTCTTTGACTCTTCCTTTCTTGTCTCCTCTTGACTTGGTCAACTTATTCCTTTGTTGACTTGGCTTCTTCTTTCTTTTCCACAGTTTCTTCTTCTCTGTTCTGAAGCATAATGTGACTTTTACCTTGGTTAAAAGAAAACTGCAGAGATTGACGTACTATGTTCCTTCCTTGCTCTGAATGACTTTGAGTAGAAATTTATTCCACTTCAAGACACTAACAAGAATTACACGATTAGCCTCTGAGTGTTCAGTTTTAACAAGTTTGTATGTTTCTTCACCTCTCTCCTCTCTCACGAACGCGAAGAAGAAGACGTCTGCATATTCTTTTCTTTTTTAATTACTTGGTCTCAAAACAGCATAGCTTTGGGTTAGGGGATTCTGTTAACAGAATTTGTGGTTGACTGAGGGGGGATTTAGTTAAAGTTGTTATCGGTTAATATCAATATAGTTCGGGTATGGATTGTTTGGTTTTGTATTGTTCGGGCATGTATTCGCACATATAAATTGTACGGTGCTATATTAGCACCTATACCATTAATTTAGGTACTGATTAGCCATTTTCCCTACCATAACATCTACATGAGAAACGAAGGGTAGCATGTTCAAGTACAAGCGTTTGATTATGAAAAGCATCTGCTAATTCAAGACAGAAAAGGTGAGAGAAGATACAAAATGATTCTTTGGGAGATTCTTTATTAACAATTCTCATGTTCGAGATTTCACTTTTCTATCTGGAGTTCATCAGTATCTTTTATGTTGTTGCAATGAAATTAGATTATTTTAATTAGTTTTTCATTGAGTTAAACATCCATCTTGAGAGTTTCCCAAAAGTTCAAATATTTATAGATAGCTATTTATAGATTAATCCATGACGTCACTTACTATCAATATCCGTTTTTATTCATTTTCCATGTAGTCATGTACATTTGGTGGATATTTACCAATAAGTTTATCCATAAATTCTCATACGGATAATCACTATCTTCTCATACTTTGTTCTAAAAATTAGAAAATATATCAAATGAGATGTTAAAATATAGATAATTTTTTTATTACATTATATAAAAACTGTTTGAATTTTTTAAAAGCTGTAAAACCACCCAAAAATACATGAAGATGTGATTTAGATAATAATATAAAAAATAAGAAATACACTAAAATAGTATGGCAACATATTTTTAGTTAATTTATTTGTTTAATCTAAACAACATGATATCTACACATTATTAATAGACCAATAGTTCAAATTTTTCATTATGTAACTAGATTCAGTTTGCTTCGTTATGCCAACCAACAAAAAAGGATATAGTTTGAAAATGATTAATCAAGACCCAAAGTGCATGTCAAAGATGTCTTTTTGTCTTAATAATAATTCATATTAACTTAAAGGTAAGGATAACAATCTTGTTGTAACAACAACAACGACAAATCAGTTGGTAAAAGAAAAGAGCTAGTACATAACATAGCATAACTAAGACCCTTTTTAGAAAGGAGATGAGCTAGTTAATTGAAAGTCTGATGGATGTAGTTGAATTGAACAGCAGTGAGGCGAGAAGTCGAGGAATGAATGTCTTATACTAAATTTCTTAAGCATCAGTCGGAAAATGACCATGTTAATATGTTGCACAGCACTTGACAATCACTTTCAAGATAGCATTTGTGTATCCCATTCGCACAATACTGTTGCAGGTCTTTACAAGTTCTTTTCCTTCCACTTTAAGAGGGAACACAAAGTATCATATATTGGTCGAGTCTCAGAAAGTTAGTAAGCTGAGGTTATTACGAACAATCCATGCGCCTGGTAATTCACCAAGTAACATGATTAAAGGAAGCATCTTACATTTTACAAATCCTTGAGGTGGAGGAGACCAAGAGGTGAGTTCGAAGTAGTAGAGGACACTAGATTATTTGCCTCGAGCCATTCATGAACACCGAAGCTTGATAGTTGAATATCCTTCATAGGACATGTCTGCTTGGAGTTAAAAATAATATTATTTTTGATTTCCAGATTCTCCATAGTAGCTAAAACAGATGCAGTTGTTGTTCCTTTGTAATATTTGGGTTGCTTTGCAAATCAAAAAGAACATAGATATTATCTTCCAACAAGGTACATGAGAGGAAGAAAGGTAGTGCGATGGAGGGTGATATCCAAGTAGTAGTCGAGGTAAGACAAGTGAATAACAAGTGGTTCATTATTTCCTCCGGATGACCACATTTCTTGCATCTTGGATATACTAGAACTCCTCGAGCGCACATTCTGGAAAGGTGGGGAGAGCATTTGATAGGATATGCCAAAGAAAATGAAGAAGTTTAGGAAGAATGGAGAGTTTCCATAGTTTTATTTTTAAGTTTAAGTCATCATGGGGGCTTTTTATGACACAATAATTCTGGATCAAGAGTGCATGCAAGATGGTAACTAATCAAACCTTATTCCGAGTGAACGCCCAAATCAACTTATCTTGCAACTTAGTTTGAGGTAGGAATATGGAGCGAACTGAGTGCCGATGAAGAAAAGAGGACACAAATTTTTCATTCCATACAAGATGATTGCTGGAGAAACTGATGAGGTCTGTAACTGTAGTAAATTGATCAATAGTGTCTCCAACTGCAGGTTGTGGAGGGTGTGTTCGAAGCCATTTGTCACAGAAAATTTTGATATCTTCACCATTCCTCACACTATAACTTATCCCTTGTTTGAATAGTTGGATTCCATGTAAGATTGATGACCATCCCTAGGATTGAAGGTGCTGATCTTTTGCCAGTAAAACTCAGCAGTCTTTGAAATATTTGATTTAAACAGGTAAAATAGTAGTGAGTTATGATGTTGTAGCAGTCGCCAAGCTTGATTTGCCATAAGTGCATCATTGAATTTCTCCAGATCCTGGAAGTCAAGTTCTTCTTCACATTTGGGTAGGTTAAGTTTTTTCATGCTACCCACAATATTCAGTGTTTTGAAACAAGACATTGAATATATTGGCATAGATATTGCCACAGATTTTTGCATGATATTTTTGCCAGCATAAGACATGTATTTTTCTTTCCATGAAGATGTTTATTTTTTACTAATACTGCATCATTAATCCCAGAGAACATCTCATACTTCTTTCGACCAAATTTCTCTGGTAGTCCAAGATATTTTTCTTCACCACCTTAATTTGAAATTTCCATGGTGGTTCACATAATTTATCCAGAATTTGATGCCAAAAATGATTGTTAACTTTGAAGTATTAATTATTTTATCTGAGCTTGCTTCATATATCTTTGAGGAAACGATAATTTCATGAAGTTTCTTGGATGAAGAATAATGAATCATGTGTAAAAAGGAGGTGAGTGATGGTTGGCATACCATTTCCAATCTTGATTTCTTTGATTTTTCAAATGATGGCATGTGTGTTGAGGAGGTGACTCAAGATATCTGCACATAAGATAAACAGGTAAGGAGAGGTAAGGTCTCCCTGTCTTAAGCTGCATTAATGGTGTATACAGTCATGATGATTTTTATAAATCAATATAGAGAAAATGGCCGTTTTGACTATAAACATGATTCATGAGATCCAGGTTTCAGATAAACCGAAAGCTGTCAGAATGCGTTACAAAAAAATATATTCAATTATATTGTAGGGTTTACTGATATTTTTTTTTCACGATCATGTATGTTTGAGAAATCCGGCGTCAAGCTTTGAGAGAATGCATGAGTTCACTCGCTACAAGCACATTATCTGATGCTATTCGAACACAAATAGAGGTAGATTAAGCCTCTGAAATTATCTGATATTGAGAACACTTTTGAGACGCAAAACTAGAAGTTTAGATATACTCTTACACAGTACATTGCAAAGAGTTATTGGACGATAGTCAGAGAGTGTTAATGGCCAGTCTACTTTGATAATTAGACATAGATTTGTGTGGCTAACTCCTGGTTGCATAATAGATGTTGAGAAAAATGGCCAACCTCAAAGGTGAAATATTCAGCATTCCTGATATAAACAAGCTGTAAACCCATCAGACCTAGAGCACAATCACTATAATCTAATTTAAAAGCATATATCCAAATTTTATGTCATATTATGTGGATCTATCATAAGCCGCCTGTTTAAAAACTCTATTTGGCTTAATACTAAAAATAAGTGGTGTTCTAGCAATATATTCTATGAATGTTGTAGGAATAATGAATCTCTTGGTCCTTGTGAGGTTCAGAGTTTTGCTCTCTTCTGAATAAAAACTATTTTTTAGAAAAATAAAATTAAAATAAAGTATATATATTCTAATCCACCAATTGATCATTCCTCTAAACATGGCATTCAAACCAATCGAGAGCACAGATTTCGAAAATATTTAGAAAATATTATGTGTTTTCTCATACTTGCTAAAGTGTGCTCCACTGACTACGATACAGAATATGGCGAGGTGTGACTTAAGATCAGTTTTCCCAGGGAGTTCCGGCTTTCCATCGTATATACTTGTGTATTTTCAATTCTCTCTGAGAATGGAGTTGTCTTAGTATTTTAACTACATGCTTAATCTTTAGAGCTACGCTCGTGGCATGATGAACCCTTAACCTTAAATCGTTGACTCTTTCTTGAATTTTAAAGATCATTTAAAAGATGTAGTCCAGGCTCACCGGATTGATCTTTATGAGGATCAATCAAGTTTTTCTTAAATTGGGTCAGGCCGTTTCCTCCTCCAGACTCTGATGTCCGGAGCCATCTCTGATCCACTCCTGAGAATGAGAAAAAGGAAAATCCTAGCAAGCCGGGAAAGAGGTAGGATAGGTTTAACCCTTGCCCTGGTGGTGGCGACATTATGTCATGGCTTCCCTGACAGTTACTTGGCGACTTTAAATTTACGTTTGTGCCGACTAAAGTTACTGTTATGGTCTTAGCATTTTCTGTAATGGAAGTTATATTCATACCTACTGGGCCCCATGAAGGATGAGTTTGTGTCTTCCTCTGAGTTATCAAGTTAAAAATACGTGCTACTTGCAAGCGTAATTTGGTGATTACCTGCGTTGATTTTCACCGGTTATCTTGTTGATTTCACATAACATTCGTCATGACATCGTCAATCTTTTTGTTGTGGACTTCTACGGTCTTATGCTGCCCTTCAATAATCTTGGAGATGGTTTTTTGCATGTTTTGGCCATCAGACATTATTTCTCTTATGTTGAAATTTAGAATTTTCAAAACCTCCTTTTTGCAATATATTGTTGTACAACTGCCAAATTTGTAAATAGGAATAATCTACAGACCAAAATAGTATTAGCACACAAAGAAATAGTGAATTACATTTGTAAAAATACTTACGAGTTTGAGAAAACAAATGAAAAGAGAAGTGAAAGAAACATAAAACAACAAAAATACGGGAGCAATGACTTTTAGTATTGATGATTTCATAACCTTTTCTACAAGAATCTAGATATAAAATGCAAAGAGAACTAAGTAGAAAAATGTATTAGGTGTATGTGTGTTTACAAGTATAGCTTCCTATTTTATAGCTTGAATTAAAATTATGTTTAACGTTTTTATCTTTACTTACTCTCCGGAAAAAAAAAACAAAATTTATTACTATTACGCAGGAAATGTAAATTGTTTATTGCTAACCCATTTTTAGTTAACAAATTGCATAACTGTTATAATACAATTTGCATAATCCATATCAAAACATATTTGAATATATATATATATATATATTAATACATAATTCTTTATTTTTTTCAACCAATATAATGATGAATTAACTAGTAATAATTACATTGGTATCATCAGAACTGGAAATTTTATGAGAATCAAAATCAACATAGCAGCAACAATGGCCGTTCTTTGAGCCAATATAGTGTTCACAAATTCCTCCTAATTTATATCCTTTAAATCTACAAAACTCATTGCATGTCATTTTGTTATTACAGGTTTGTTGCAGAAAACATTCTTTGGCTTGTCCTGTATATGTTATAAACAAACACATTAGCAAGACTATAAGTACAAAAATGAAAAAACCTAAAGCTTCTTTACGTTTTTGATACGGTTCATTTAGTTAAATTTTCACCTTTAAAATAATGCAAAATTTTGTATTATATTGGATTTAACTGATTTTTATTTCACAAAAGATAAATTAAAATATTATATATATATTTGGTAATCATGGAAAATTTTACTATCAATTTTCTACACATCTTCCGATTAGCCTTTGAATCAATGTAGTCAGGATAAAAATGATTGCTCACCAAGTATTCATTTACGTGCATGCATGCAATTTTCTTAAGTCATAAATACATTACTTTTTATTTTACTATATACAAGAGAAAAAGTTATATTTTTATTTTTATTGTTTTCACTATATATATTCAAACCACAACAAATAAAATATATATATATATAATAAATTCATTTTTCCCAGTAAGACATTGAATTTTATAAAATGATATTATACATTTTATTGGCTTCAAAAGATATTAACACAAACACTCAAACCAGAAACTTATTTATATATAAGTTATAAATATTATGTTTTTGTAAAATCAGATGAAACCATAATATTTATCACAACTCGTTATGGAAAGAGCTGATAATTTTCAAAGTAAAATAAACCTTCGAAACCAAAATATTCATTCACAATTTTTAAATATTATGTACTTAAAAACATGTAAAATGCTTTTTTAACATATTATAAAAATACAAGCAAATTTTCATTTGTAGTGGTGGAATAGTCCCATTTTTTTAATGAATTATTGGTTCGACTCCTTCACCCTGATATTATAGACATAACATAAATAGTTTAATTTTATTACCTGATATCATAGGTAGGATATATATCATACGAGAACAGACAGCATCAAGGACATCATACGAGAACAGACACCATCAAGGATATATGAGATAAAAACTTCTTGGTTGCCATACTTATGTTGCTAAAGAAAAAGCAAGAAATCTTTGTTAGAATATACTTTTCATACGAAGAAATAAAGAAAAAAAAGCCTATTAAAAAATAAAGTTCAAAGTCAATGTTAAGAGAATTTCATGTTTAACAAAAACAAAATCGATAATATGATGAATATCTTACAAAAATTTAGGAGATGTTATTTTAAGAATTTATTTTTAGTTTGATAAAAAAAGTTTCTCTACCTTTTTAATAACCTTTTTTTTTCAACACATCTTACCTTAGGCATATTTATAACCAAATTTACAGATTCCATTTCTGTTATATAAATAAACAGTTAAACACCAACCTTTTATACCATAATTTCGGTCAAACACTTGACTTCACCTAAATTTTAGTATCATACTAGGCAAAAGAATTAACATCACATGAGCAAGTCAAATTTATTTTAATGGATATTCCATAATGTATACTGGATTTTCTATAGTAATAAATGTTTAAAATCGTATTATGCTTTCAAACATTAAATCTTGGCCAAAGACTTAATGGTTTACTAAGTTTAATTTAATATCTGATATATATATATATATATATATATAATTATAGTCAAATAAAGTTTTTTTTTGAAACACATACTTCATTAAACCAGGAAATGTTTTACACGGGGCAACAAAGAGTCAAATAAAGTTATTTTAGCATATTCATAATAAAAATTGACAGCAAAATAATAAGATAAGAGATGCTTTGAAATCTTATTTGGTAATTTGGTCAAACATTTCATCTTCTTTTGTTACAATAAAAATATCATATACAAAGATTCAATTCAAATAAACTAATTTACATATAAAAACCACGTGTAGGAATCTTTTTCATAAAAAGAATCCACATATACATTTAAAAATGGTGAAATGAATCTATAAACTTTTTTTGAAATGTATAAAAATATGTGAAAATTCCTCCAATTGTAAAGCTAAAGTTGACCAATCATCTTTTTTTTATATTAACTTGACTTAAATGAAGGTAATCAGATTTGAAATGCACTAATAAAACTCTCATCTGTTTAATAGTTTTCATATCGTATAGTAATGAGGTGAATTCC
Organism: Sisymbrium irio; assembly: GCA_000411075.1. NCBI lineage: Eukaryota > Viridiplantae > Streptophyta > Magnoliopsida > Brassicales > Brassicaceae > Sisymbrium > Sisymbrium irio. The sequence continues at coordinate 281,622 of KE153915.1, forward strand.
ACATGCAATGGATAATACAAAACAAGTAAAAGCGCCAAAAATGTATGTGATCGACTTTCAGTTTGTAGCAAGAAACCGCACTCACTTACCCATGATCCATCAACCTGTCATTGCGGCTCGTGTACTAAAAATTCTTCCTAGAAACGTAACTTCTACCCAAGGTTGGCCCTGGACTTAAAGCCCATGAAGCAAGAATTTAAACACACCAAAATATTATAGTTATTTTAGGGGCACAAATTCCAAAAATCTATACTATTAAAACAGAATAATTTCTTAAAAACTAACATTTAATTATGTAGAATATTACATGAAATGTCATTGAAATTACTAAACATTTTAAAATTTCATTAATGGTACAAGGATCAATTTAATTATTATCTAATTTATTCACAAAATCTTTTAATATCTTTTA
>KE153915.1:305709-320228 GCA_000411075.1 Sisymbrium irio
GTTTCTTTTCATTTCACTTAAGAGGAGATAACAGTTAGTCTTACTTGGTGAAACTACAGGAAGCTTGAAAACGGTTTCAAATCAAGATCGCGATATAATGCGATTTGATTATTTTTCGGGTTAGATCCGAAATATCCTATGAAATATGAGTAGGCGGATAAAACCCAAGTATGCCTTGTAAAAATTTTAAGTTAGTTAAGGGTCCGTAAGTAATTATCCAGTTTAGTTGATTTAATTTAATTTATAAATAAATTCGAATAAAAATCATATGCTCCTGAGATTAACATTTGAGATTTAAGGGCATACGAAAACTCGTAGAATGGATCCGGGAAAAATACACTTCTCAGCAAACGCTGCCGTTTCTTTATCCTCGAGTGCACAAGACACGTGGCGCATCTAGAAGTCAAACCCCAACCGCACAGACAAAGAAACCCGAGTTCCACAATCCTATCTCCATCACTAAACTCATTCTCTCTCTGCTTCGAATCAACCAAAATCCGAAGAAAGTCTCCATCTTTCTTTCTGGGTTTCTTCTTGTTCATCAACGAAATTAGCAAAAGCAAAGAAATGCTTCACTAAATCCTCTGCTTCCGTGGATTCATAGTAAAACAGAACAATGAGTGTGACAGGCTTTAGCAATAGTGCTAACTCCACAGCAGCAACAGTAACTGTATCTTCAAGACGGAAACTCCCCTTTCTGTCTGTGTTTGAATCTTTACCTTGCCCGAAGAGTTCTAAAAACCCCACGTTTCCTCCTTGTAAGTCAACTCTTCCCACGTTTCAATTTTTGATTACATAACACCAGAGAATTCTACTTTGTGTTACTTGGATTCAACAGAGAGCTTAACTAACGATTTCCTATTAATGAATTTGAGGATTTTTAGAGTTTGGTCTAATGTGTAAATGATGTTTCTGCTACAAGCTAATGAAACCAACATTTCTGTTTTTCTTACAGCTGATTGATTCATGGATATGATTATTGTGTTGGTGTTCAGAGTTGAGGAACTTACTTATGTACTAACTAGCTTTTGTAGTAAGATGTAGAAGGAGATCAAAGTTGGATTTGCTATACGGAAAGTTTAGAGTTCGTGCTTCAAATGCTGGTGTTGGATCTGGGAGTTATGGTGGTAGTGAGGAAGATGGATCTCAAAGTAGTTCTCTTGATAAGTCTCAAACCACTTCATCAGAAAGGTTACTAATTCATATTCTTCTTGTTAGCAAGGGAACCAAAAATTTCCTACGGTTTAGAGTTTATCACCTCTTTGACTCTTGTTTCCTGTGTGGATAAGTAGGATTTAAAGGAGATAAGTGACTAGGAACTATATATGTCATGGTGATTATATATGTATACGAAGTTGGCAATATTGTACTATTGGTGAGACTATATGTGTCTGTCGAGGTCTTTCGGTAAGAAAGCATACTTATTAGTAGTAAACAACATAAGAAGTTGAAGTTCCTGTGGACTTGGTAGTATTACTCTTAGTAGTAGAACTTCATATAATCTCTTTGAATTATGCACTAGTAAGTGTTGATGGAGGTTAATGTAATTCTACTACTCTTTTGAAATGCATATTTGATAGATGATCCTTGTATTTTCTTTGTATCCTGCAGCTTAAAACCTCAAGGGCCATTCCCTTACTCTTTATCGATAGCACTTGTACTACTGACTTGCGGTTTGGTATTCTCTCTGATCACTTTTGTGAAAGGGGGACCATCCTCCGTTCTAGCAGCAGTAGCAAAATCAGGCTTCACAGCAGCCTTCTCACTGATCTTCGTTTCCGAGATTGGAGACAAGGTATATATCTATTCATAAAACAGCTATTTAGATGCTCGTTATATGGTACCCTCGTGTGATCTTACATATGTCGTATTGGGTTGGCCAGACATTTTTTATTGCTGCTTTGTTGGCCATGCAGTACGAGAAAACACTGGTATGTTTCTTTTATATCTCTCTCACACTATCTTATGATCCATTTGTTATAATCTGACCTGACGATAAGGAACATCCTTCCGGCGAATACTGATGTTGTTGACCATGGATTTCTTGACAAGGTCCTTTTAGGTTCAATGGGAGCTTTATCTTTGATGACTATCTTATCGGTTGTTATCGGAAAGGTCTTTCAATCCGTGCCTGCTCAGTTCCAGACGAGTAAGCTACCCGAGGCCTCTTCAGTCTTGTCTTAGTTTTGAAGCTATTACTTTGCTTCTATAAACAATATATGATGGGATGCTTCTTTCTTCTTGAACAGCACTACCGATAGGAGAATATGCTGCAATTGCGCTTCTCATGTTCTTTGGATTGAAATCCATTAAAGATGCATGGGATCTTCCTCAAGCTGAAGCCAAGAATGGTGAAGAAAGTGGTAAAGAACTTGGTGAATACACTGAAGCTGAGGAACTTGTTAAAGAAAAGGCGTCCAAAAAGCTCACAAACCCACTTGAAATCCTCTGGAAATCATTCAGCCTCGTGTTCTTTGCGGTAAGGAAGAAGAAACCGAGTAGCATTTGTCAAGAACCTTAATTCAAACCATTCACATTATGATAATTTGGTGTTCTTTGATCCAAATCAGGAATGGGGAGATCGATCAATGCTTGCAACTGTTGCGCTTGGTGCTGCACAGGTTTGATCCGCACCATTCAACAACACCACAAGCTTTAGCTCACTAAACCCTGAACATCTCTCTCTTTTCAAACTACGTGTCACAGTCTCCATGGGGAGTTGCGAGCGGAGCTATTGCTGGACACTTGGTGGCAACATTGCTTGCAATCATGGGCGGCGCGTTCCTCGCCAACTATATCTCTGAGAAAGTGGTACGAGTAAATGCTTACACAAGGTCCATTCACAGAAAACAAACTGATTAACTTGGTGGCCTTTTGATGCAGGTGGGATATGTGGGTGGAGCTCTTTTCTTAGTTTTCGCTGCAGCCACATTCTTTGGAGTGTTCTGAGCAAACTCATGGCCCTATAGGAGAAAAAGTAGCGGCTGAGTAAACGGTGTTTGTTCCGGCAATTCACAAGCGTTACAGTATTCTTATGCTTAGTTCTTTGTCGGACCAAAGCATGTATGCAATAAATACAGACCCTTCTGATTCTACTGTTGGTCTCCAATTCCTATAATGGTTCAGAATAGGATGTTTGTTGTATCAAATCATATAATATTCAAGGCTTCTTTTGAATTGTTTCCATCACACTAAGAAAAAACATTCTCATTTCACAAATAGAATAACACATTTCACAACACATTTACAAGTTTCAGTACTTAAGATGGACAATGATTCTCAAAAGCATCTCCGCTCCATCAACAAAATGTTGCCCCTCAGGAATCAACGGCCTAACTTCTGCAAACCCACAAGCATTCTTAAACCTTCCGGTTCCTCCAGTCACAGACAGATGGGACATGGCGCTTCCAATCCTGTAAATTCCATAGAAATTAAGATTATCATTGTACTCTCCACCTTCAAGCATAGCTGTGAAAGCCATCATCTGTGTGCTTCCATCTGCTGAGCTTGCAACATAAACCCCTTGTGCTTTACCAAGTGGCTGAGAACCCAAGTCAGGACCGGATGTGATTATGTCATCAATCACCGTGATTGTTCCAAAGCCAAGACTCAGACCATCAGGACCCAACTGTGTCTGAATGCCATTTAGATTCTGACCTGAAAACGCTGTACCTGACAAACCAGTACCTAGAGGAATACCATTGATTCCATTAACCGTTGGCATTGCACCGTTTGCATTTGGTATAGCTACACCGTTTTCTGGTGGAACGAAACCGATCTGCTTAGCAAATGGTACTTGACCGTTGTAAATGTTTCCAAGCAAACCAGTAATGGGTCTTGCCGTTGGACTGCTTCCGCCAAGTATATCATGCATGTACAGTTCGATAATCGGGTCTTCGGGTGCAGGATCGAGTGAGGTTGTTGCAGTAAAAAGAGCAGCTATGAGAAAGATTGAAAGTGAGAGTGGTGAATGCTTGATCATTTTAGAGGATGTTCTTCGTTTTGGATATTCTTTGTTTTGTTTTGCAAGAAAGATTCGAGTGATTTGAGTTTTGATAGATTGGTGTATATATATATAAGGAGGAAAGCGATTGTGCAGTAGTTGGATTTTGTGAAGTAGTTGAAATGGAGAAGTTAATCATAGCCATGCTCTCTTATGTTTTCCCGGTTGATTCCATCGAATGGTTATATTATAATGTTAAGAAGAAGTGAATCAGATTTGGGTGGTTTAGGTTTTGACTATAATTGTTGATTTAGCTTAATGGCCAAGAAAAAGCAATGAGGCTGGCGAATCTTTTGTTTTCAAGAGAGTGCCTTAATGATCCAAAGGCAGTTCCTATAGAAATAAAATAAACATGTAAAGCGAACAAAAATGATCCTCTAACTCCAGATTAGGTTGGTAGACGATGACCACTATATTTGCCAATGAAATAACCTACAAAAACATCAGAATAACTTTTGGATTTGAAAGACCAAAAATAAAATAATTGCGAGAAAAAATGTATGTATATAATTAAGATTTTAAGAGAAATAGTTTAGGAGTCATAAAGAGAGTCAATTTAATATAGTTTGATCTTGGTTTAGGGATGTACGGATTCACGGGCCTAGAACCTCATAATTATTAAAGAGATGAATATTAAAAACTGTGTATATTTATTAACTATATACAAATTTAGTCCAAAAATTAAGGGTTATTTATTATTCACCTAAAATATATGTATAAATTTTTATTTTGCAAAAAAGAAAATTATATTCCTAAAGTGGACCATGAGATTTAAGAAGATGAATGTTAGATAATTAATACATATGTTTTTCTTAATCAAATTTAAAGGCTGGTAATTTATACATATAAACTATTAAAATTTTGGAGAAAAAGATGAATAACTCTCATTTTACTATGTACAAAACGTGCTCGGCTAAACTCAAAATCTATTTATTCATCAAAAAATTTCTTTTAAAAAATCTATATAAAGAATTATTGTTATAATCTATATAAAAAGGTGATTGGCTATAAAAAAATAGGTGTTCGGTTTAAAAACATTGCCAAGACAAATTTCTGGTTATTTTTGTTTTTCCTAGATACCAAGAGCTTTTTCCAATTCCTATGAAATTCCTTCCTCAAATCCTTAGTGTATTAAACCCTAAATAATGTTAATCGTATTTTGACTTAAATCCTTAGTGTATTAAATCCTAATTTTCATTTCTCTACAGTCAGTTTGTTTTTCCCCTTCTCCCGTCGATAATAAACAGTTAAATAAAAACATATAAATAACATCTCCAGAAAGCAAATTCGAAAATGATGGTTATCAAGCACCATATGCATATATATGCTGCCACTATAGATATCTCGTCGAGCAACCTCACCTTTTCAAATTTGGAACGGATAAGCTGTCAGCAGAAGCCTTGTACGTCATCCTAGCAAAACCGGCGACGTGAATGGAACCTTTTGGAATATGTGATAATTCTTTTTGGACTAGAGAACTTTATATTTTTTTCATTTTTCTGTCATTTATTTCCTAACATTAAAGATTGGTGATTATAAATAGTGGAATGGTTTTAATTTCTGTTTGTCCTAATGAAAAACTGTTCTTCTTATTTTTCCATTACAGTAATTGAGTGTTTCATTGTTATCTACTAACATTATTCCGTTTTCCACAACATGTCATTTCAAATTTACACAAATATTCATTATTATTTTTCAAATAAATTCCTCTCTATTTATAACTGTTCTCCACTTTAATCTATTACAATAATTTATTCTTTAACGTTACATAATACATTCAAAAATATTTTACATTCTTATATTTTTAATTAACCACATATGTCTGTATATTGAACACGAAATGGAAAACCACACAAGTCCACACAAACGTACGGGCAAACTACTTAGTTTAGTTTTATATATTAAAATTTAATAACTTATTTTAGTGTTTTTATAATTAGTCCACATTTTTTTTTGGAAAATTAAATATATGAAATATATTATTTTATAATAAAAAATAAAATACATATATTTATATCTAAATCTTATAAAATATTAAAAGATATTATGCGTAAATTAGTTAATATTTTAGTTGACCATTAGTGAAATTTTAAATTTTTATTAAATATAATAATATTTTATGTAATATATAATACATGACTAAATTGTTAGTTTCTTTTATTTTAATAGTATAGATTTTTTGTCAAAGTATAAAATACTATTTTTTCTAAATAGAAATCAAATGTTTTCTCCCAGCTTTATTTCAATCTCGCTTCTACTTCTTCTGCTTAATAGACTTAGACGAGGTCCACATCACCTCCGTCTTGGCCCATAACTAAAGCCCAACCCGAACCCTGATTTTCTGTAAACAGTTCCGACTCCGGCAACAAAACAATAGCGCGCAATCAATCGCAAAAGTATCATCAGAGGAGCCGACTTCTCTCTCTGCAACAGCTTTGTTTCTCACTGTCAGCTTAACTATCCCTAAGCCGACAAACAGAGAGTTTGTCTTCTTTGCTATCGGCTGAAGAGTTTATCTGTCTTCTTTGTATGATGGGAGACGATTGCAATTTAGATGTTATGCCTCCAAGAAAGAAGCATAAAGGACCCAATAAGGTTAAAAACAAAAACCCTAATCAAAACATTTGTAAAGTTTAAATCTTGACGAAATCTATAAACTCGTTTACAGAAGTGTGATAAGTTAAAGAAGCCTACTTTGAGCAAATCTCAGAAACGGAAGCTGAAGAAATTGGAGGAAGAGAAGGAGAAAGAGGTCCTCTATGCCAAAACAGCTGACTTGTTAGAGTAATGATTGTTACTCTTCACTTCAGTTTCCCAAAGTTTGATTCTTTTTTTTTGTTTTGTTTATATGAATTTGGTTTTGATTATTGCAGTAAGTATAAGATATCTGAGGATGTGTCTTTGCTTTTACAATCTTCAACTCGTATTGGAAGAGTAAGTTAAGCAAAGAAAGATTCTGTCTTTTGTTATTGGGTTTGTTTAAAAAGTTTATGTTCTGATTCTTCTATTTGTTATTCAGTCAGATACTAAGCTTGAGAAACGTAGGAGACCAATGCAACTCTCTAAAGCTGGTGTTGTGTCTGAGCATTCTGATGGTGAACCAGTAGAGGAAAAGGACGAGTCTGTTTCTTGTATGGACGAGGCGACCACACCGGAACATGCTGAAATAGATGTCCCGAGTTTTCAAACTGATTCTGAGCTACTTATTCATGCTCCTGAACTCGATTCTGAAGTGACGATTCCTGCTGCTGAAGAGGTCTGTGAAGAAGATGAACCTGTGGATATGACCCTACTGAAAACTCGTCGTGATGATGAAGAACGCTTAGACAGAATGGTTGGTGGAATTTTGCTGTTCAGTTATGTTGCTGCCTTATATGTATTTGGTGTGATTGGTTTTAATGGGTTTGGTAATGAAAACAGGATGAGGCAATTGAGGGTGAAGATGTAACTGTACAAGGACCTGCGTTTGTAGTTCATGTTTCAAGACCAGCCGAAGTTGAAGAGACGAGGAAGGATCTTCCAATTGTAATGATGGAGCAGGAGATAATGGAAGCTATTAACTATCATCCAACTGTTATTATTTCTGGAAAAACTGGTTGTGGTAAAACCACTCAAGTTCCTCAGGTCAGTTTGTTGCATTCGTAAGGGTTCTCTCCATATCTGAGTTTGGTCTCAGAGCTAAACTAATCCGGTTTCGGTTTCTGAAATTTTCAGTTTCTTTATGAAGCTGGATTTGGTTCCAAGCAATTCAGTTCTCGAAGTGGAGTTATTGGTATTACACAACCACGTCGTGTTGCTGTCCTCGCCACTGCCAAGAGGGTGGCTCATGAGCTTGGTGTTCGTCTCGGTCAAGAAGTCGGGTTTCAAGTTAGGTACGACAAAAATATTGGTGAAAACTCATCTATCAAGTTCATGACCGATGGGATTTTACTTCGTGAGATTCAGGTAATCATGGTTTGTTTTGTAGATTATTTTTCCATTTTCAATCTACAAAACTGATGGTATAAGTTTTTTCTGTTGCAGAATGATTTCTTATTGAGACGTTACTCTGTGATAATTCTCGATGAAGCTCATGAAAGAAGCTTGAACACAGACATTCTAATTGGGATGCTCACTCGAGTCATCAAAATCCGACAGGAATACTACAAGGAACAACAGAAGATTCTGCAATCCGGAGGCACAATAGCATCAGAAAACGGAATCATCTCGCCGCTTAAACTTATATTGATGAGTGCAACTTTGCGAGTGGAAGACTTTGTATCGGGAAAAAGGTTATTCCCTAAGCCGCCTCCGGTTATAGAGGTTCCCACTCGACAGTATCCAGTAACTGTACATTTCTCCAAGAAGACTGAGATTGTTGATTATATCGGTCAAGCTTATAAGAAAGTCATGTCGATTCACAAAAAGTTACCACAAGGAGGAATTCTTGTATTTGTGACTGGACAGAGAGAAGTTGACTATTTATGCCAGAAGTTGCGTAAGTCTTCAAAGGAACTTGCTGTTAAAGCTGCTAGAAGAGATGCTTCCGAGAAGAAGAAATGTGATGATGGTTCGTTTGGTGGTATTGACATGAAGGAGATTGCTGAAGCATTTGATGATGGCTCCAACAATGAGACTTACAGGTTTAACTCTCATGGAGAAGATCCTTCTGAAACTCGTGATGTTAACTATGATGATTTTGACAAAGAAGATATGTATGAGTCTGATGAAGAAAGCGACTGGGAAACCGTTGATGAAGACGGCCTTGCCAATTCAATTCTAGAAGATGGGAAGCTTGATGCTCTTCGAGCAGCGTTTAAAGCTTTGTCAGACAAAAAGGGATCTGAATCTGCTGAGCCAGTAAAGTCCATTGCAGGAGAGAGTCAAGAAGCTGAGCAGGAGAAAAAACCATTTATTCCGGGGAAATTACGTGTTCTTCCACTTTATGCGATGCTATCTCCAGCTGCACAGCTCCGAGTGTTTGAGGAAGTCGAGGAAGGAGAAAGACTTGTGGTCGTGGCGACTAATGTAGCTGAAACTTCTCTTACTATTCCAGGTATAAAGTATGTGGTTGATACTGGTCGTGCCAAAGCAAAGAATTACGATATTAAGACTGGTATGGAGACTTATGAAGTAGATTGGATTAGTCAAGCTTCGGCTAGTCAGCGAGCTGGAAGAGCTGGACGAACTGGACCTGGTCACTCTTATCGTCTCTATTCATCTGCGGTTTTTAGCAACATATTTGTGGAATCTTCCCCTCCTGAAATCACCAGAGTTCCTGTAGATGGAGTCGTTCTTCTCATGAAATCTATGAACATTCCAAAGGTAAGGCGTCTTTAGCCACATCTCTCAATGAACATTCCAAAGGTAAGGCGTCTTTAGCCACAACTTTCAACTTTAACCTTTTTCTATTGCTTACAGGTTGAGAATTTCCCGTTTCCAACTCCTCCTCAGGCGTCATCTATTATAGAAGCAGAGCGATGCTTAAAGGTTTTAGAGGCTCTCGACAGCAACGGAAGGCTAACGCCACTAGGGAAGGCTATGTCACGCTATCCCATGAGTCCACGTCACTCAAGAATGCTTCTAACAGTCATCAAATTGCTAAAAGAGGTTCAGAACTACTCACGGGCGAATCTCATCCTCGGATACGCGGTTGCAGCAGTAGCCGCGTTGAGTTTACCAAACCCATTGATAATGCAGTTTGAAGGAGAGAAGAAAAATGAGCCTGAAGATGCATGCAAAACCATCAATAAGCAGGAAGAAAAACAACGGAGAAAAGAACGGAAAGATAAAATCAAAGCTGCTCGTGACAGATTTTCCAACCCGAGCAGCGATGCTTTGACCGTAGCTTACGTGTTGCACTCCTTTGAGGTGTCGGAGAATGGCGTGGGCTTCTGCGAGACGAATGGCTTGCATTTGAAGACTATGAACGAGATGTCTAAGCTTAAAGGTCAGCTTTTGCGTCTTGTTTTCAGCTGTTGTAAGTCCTCTGAAACTGAAAACGTTTTCTCATGGACTCATGGGACTATACAAGACGTGGAGAAGTCATGGCGAATCACCACATCGTCTTCCTCCAAAAACCCGCTTTTACAGAACGAAGAGGAGCTCTTAGGAGAAGCCATATGTGCAGGATGGGCTGATCGTGTAGCCAGAAAGACTAAATCGACTGTGTACCAAGCATGCGCGGTTCAAGAACCCGTTTTCTTGCACCGTTGGTCGTCTCTCATAAACTCTGCCCCAGAGTTATTAGTATACAGCGAGCTCCTAGTCACCAACAGACCGTACATGCACGGAGCAACACGGGTGAAGCCAGAGTGGCTTGTTAAACACGTCAAGACTCTCTGTGTGTTCTCTACACCGCTTAAGAACCCGAAACCGTATTACTCGAGTGAGCTTGATAGAGTTTTCTGCTGGGTCATTCCTAGTTTTGGTCCTCATCTTTGGGAGCTTCCGGCTCACAGTGAGGCAGTAAGAGATGATAGAGAGAGAGCAGCGGTTTTCGGATGCGCTTTGCTTCAAGGAGCGGTGTTGCCTTGTATTAAGAGCGTTAGGCCGTTGATGGCTGGGAAACCTGAAACGTTGTTGGAAAGAGAAGCTTGGGGTTTAGAAAGAGTTGGGAGGTTGGTGAGAGCGTTGGAAGAGAAGAAGATTGATAGTTTGGAGAGTTTGAGAAAGAGTTGGGAAGAGAATCCGAATGTGCTTTACTCGGAGATTGAAGCTTGGTTTCAGAAGAAGTCTCGTCATAATGTCAAAGAGCTCTGGCAGAAAATGCTACAGGAGGCTCATGTAATTCCTTTTGACCGTTCTGGGAAGTTGAAGAGGTCAAGGAGATAATTGTGTTTTGAAACTAATAATTGAGTAAAACGTAGACGGTGCATCATTTTTGTTATCATATAAAGATTAGTTGATGTGATTCAGTGGCGTCATATTTATTTTCACTTTGGTTGATTTGATTCACTGGCAGCTTCATATTCTTTTTCCAGTTTCTAATTATTTTCTCCAGTGGATGATAGCTTTCTCTGTTCCTCTATTTGCACACTTTGTCACTATTTTACTGCTTATTTGATACCACATTGTCCTCATCACAATGTCACTTTCCAACTTTCTGTCCAATTTCTAAACTTAAGTAATTGTGAAACCTTAACCATTACGAGTGTACTTATGTCACTCTCTGCTAAGCTCTCTTACAGATGTATAAATTTAAATTGTATTTTGGAAAACTAACTTTACCTCATCTGAGTATGATGATCTGATTTGTCAGTGTACTAATGTCACATTTTAAACGAATATTCTCCAGATCATCCAACAGCACATCAGTTCCCAAACTCGACCTTCAACGTGACCCCCCAAATGTAGATATCACTAATTGCAGATTTGCAGTCGTAAAGGCATAGAAAAATTGTTGGAGTCTCAACAAAAGATTGATATGATTTCAAACAAATGTGGAGAAAGTTGTTACAAAAGTTTGTTGATTATTAATGTAATTACACCATACCTAAGTGGAAGGGTAAATACTTTATTATCTTCTTCCTTTTCTTGACCTTGCTCTTGCTTTGCTGCTTCTTCTTCTCCTCCTCCGCCACTTGGTTCTTCAACAAACACCATTTGTCTTAATAATTGAGTATTTAGATTGAGACATGTTTGAGAGTGAAACGTTTGAATAGACTCAAGTCGGTTGATAGCGAGACGGGCCACAGGAAAGAAGGGCCAGCCTTTACTGAGTTCAGGCTGGTGTAACTATTATCTTTGGAAGCAGACGGAGAGCACAGGAGACGAAGAGGAAAATATATAGCGTTAAATCCTCTCCGTGGAACATAAAATGTTAGGAAGGGGGATCAGGAACGAGACCATCGTTCATCTGATACACAGCTCGAAAAACAAAGTCATGCGAGAAAGAGAAGAAAATCTTTCTGGGACAATTCAAAAGAAGAAGAGTTCAGAAAGAGACGAAAACTTGATTCCTGTTCAATCCCAAGCAGAGGTACACAACCACGTGGCAAGAAAATACTAAGTGATGAGTTGAATAAAGTGGGTGATAGACAAGATTCTGTAGGCACCGTATTTAAAAAATAGACGAATCTGATATATAAAGCGAAATTACAGATAAAATTGACAAAGAATCATGAATATATATAATACCGTAAGCGGATTGGAAAGTGCAACGAAGTAGAGTCGAGATTAAAATCTCTCTCCTTAATCCTAATAAACGCCCGTAGTGTGCCAGTTATATATATTTAAAGATCCCAGGATACAACTATTTATATCTCCAATCTCATAACACTTGAAAATCGAAGCCTGACGAACCTAGAACTGTATTATACTCTCAAGACTCAAAGACAAAAAAATAAACATGCAGGAGATTGTGGTTTTGTTGTTCATATGAGTGTATGCAAATGAGATTATGATTATTTGATTTTATAGTCAAACACCCCATCAGCGAATGACCATAAAGTGGATAAGAGAATTGATTCTCCCTATTATTGTTTTGACACCAATTAAGGTCTTAAGTTACAAAAGAAATGTAACTGAATATTTGAGTTTAATGGTCAATAACAATTGACGTTAATGGCATCAATTATAAGAGATCCTTGTTTGACTTTGTCAATAACAAAATCAAAACATAATTTGAACCAACCAAATAATATTTTGATCTTTTGATTTCTTAGCCAACTCCCGAAGCCCGTAAGACAAGCTCGGTTCGGAAATCTTCTCTCCATCATACATTAAAGTATGCCTAAAGCTTTAAGCTTTATTTTGATTTCTCCATTTTATATACAAAGAGGTTTTAAGCTCTAACTTCTAAATGGAATATTTTATAAATGTTATATTTTATGCTTTTCAAGTAACCCACTTTAGACTTTCATTTCTCATTCAAATGAACACCATTTTTGACATATAAATACACTATCTCATAGTGCTCACAACAAGGAATCCAATGATCCCAAGATCTGGTCATTTCGGCAAACGAGTTGCCCGAAAAAGCCACCAGAATATTGGCCTAAGCCATATGTCCAAAAACAGTTTCAACAATCCCTCACATGAATAGAAATGACTCTAGACACTGGACGACTCGACAGACTCGGCAGACTTGAAATACTTGAATTCCTAGACAAGACTCGACACAAAGACTTTTGAGAGTATAAACGAAAAATCCACTGAATGATGAGTTGGTAGCATTTTTTCAGCCTTGAACCAGTCATTGTTAATAGTTATCGGATTTACTCGAACAGGAGGTGGCCATGATGTCTCCCCGGACTTTGGTGTAAACCGAGACAATAGCTAAAACACAGCTTCATTCTCTCATAGAACTAGGTTCTCTATTGTGTTCATTTTGGCCGTGAACAGGTCCTGGTTAATCATGAGTGAACTTAGAGAATATAGCCTTTCATTTATTCTCCTAGAAACGGCCCCATTTCACACTCACAAGGTGATTTGCCATAAGCTTTGTTTAAAGGAGTATCCTGTACTACTCCACTTATATGTCAAAGCTATGGACACAAATCATTAAAAACAAATGCTTATCCTCTAAACCTTACAGGTAGCACTGTACATCATCCTAGGAACTGGGTAGAGATATAGAATCTTACAGTGCTTTGGGCAGATTCAGTTTGACTTAGTTTTCCCCTTGAACCTATTTCTTGGGATCTCTAGTCAGTTAGGTAGGGTTACCGCCAAACCTCCTCTTAAGTAATAGGCTTTAAACCCATTCCTCTTGATGATGTTACAATTTGATCTCATGACACACCTTTAATAATTGGATCCTAGGTCCTCATCTGATTTGAGATCAATTGTTTAACGCAACCCATAACTTTGAAGTATAGCCTATGTGGCTCAATACTCTAGTTATAGCTTTCCAGTTTTTAGAAACTGAATTACAAGTCTGGTGATTAAGTACATAAACAAATACTTGCTATTCACCCCCACACTTTTAGTATTTGTACAAGTGTACTTTACCTCCTCAAAGTTCATATGGTCTTGCCTATAACTTTATGTGGTAAGCAACGCTGCCCCCACATTTTTGAGGTAAAGTTAGAATTATGCCTCTTTGCATTAATTCATCATCATTTTTTTTTCATTAAAGTTGCTTTTGGGTTTGTTCTTTCTTCATACGAAGAGATTAACTTGTGAATTTAGCATGTCAAATTTCACTTTTGTCTTTACAAGACTTGCATTTTGAATGAAGATACAATTAATCAATCTTTGTATAGATTTATAATTATCATATCCTTAACCATTCATGCCATAATGTTCACAAAATTCAACCAAGTAAAAAAAACTGCATTACTTTTATTGAAAGTTGAAAAATGGAAACATTTGTTACACATAGATAAATCTTTGTGAACACATCACACTTTTTTAGATAAGACTGTCTCAACACACATTTTGACCAGTCCTTCAACAAACCCCTTGCCCAAGATTATACAGTGTTTCTTGAGTATAAGCTTATCAGAATAGAAAGTTACATCAAATCCAGCTTCACTCAAAAGCCAACCTGAAATCAGATTCTTTCCCATATCTGGCACATGCTTCACATTTT
>KE153919.1:8699-19109 GCA_000411075.1 Sisymbrium irio
ATAACATTAATATAAATTATTAACTGATCAAGATAAAGTTTTTATAGTGTAATGTGATTAGACTACTTTTATTCTAAATTAAATAAGGAATTTTAAATTCCTACATACTTAACCAAATATATAAAGAGCAATAATAGAAAGGTGAAAGACTGCTTCGAGAAAGGAGAAAACAGAGCACATCCATTCTTATTTGCTGCGACGGAAAGAAAAAATTAAATAAACGAAAGTGGAATTGAACAAACACTTCACTTGGTACTTTCGATTTTGTATCTTTGCTAGGTTTGGTCACCCATTAGAGCCACACTTGGGAATAGGAAGCTCACAACTATCAATAAGACTTGTAACCAACATTTTTTATTTTCCTTTGAGATCTTTAAGAAACCAACACAGACATTTTGGCTGTCTCAGTTTCTGATCGAGACAACACGTTTTCAAAAATTCCTTAAACCGTGGAACATTATATATTGTTCCACATTTTTGAAGCATATTCATGTCGCAATTAGCAACACCGGTAACTTTTGGAGCCAAAAATGATGTCACAATATGACAAAGGTAACGAACATGGCTTTAATGTTCTTCATGTTTAAACTCAATAGATTTTTATCAATCAATAAGTTTTGGAGAAAATGTTAATATGTTTTTTCTAATATAGATCTTTAAATAAGAAATGAAGGCCGCTGATTGTATCGCTCGTGGAAAATATGAAACGTGAGAATTGATCATATTTTAAGAATACAACATTTTATAGCCTTTTAAATGTAAATTTCCATTTCAATTAAATAAATCGTAATTAACTTATTCAAAAGATCGATTTAAGATAAATTGAGACAGAACCACAAATTTGTTCGTAGGGATTTTGATAAAAAGAAGAAAAGCTATTTCAGCAAATATATAAAATTTTATTAAAAAATAAAAATATCATCAAATAATTATGTATTAAAAATGAGTTAATGCAATAAACTGAAATGAATATAAAATAAAATGTGTGTATCGATAAGACTTGTAACCAACATTTTATCTTTTCTTTTGAGACCTTTGAGAAACCAACACAGACATTTTGGCTGTATCAGTTTCTGATCGGGACAACACGTTTTCAAAAATTCCTTAAACCATGGAACATTATACATTGTTCCACATTTTCGAAGCATATTCATGTCGCAATTAGCAACATCGGTAACTTTTGGAGCCAAAAAAACGAACATGGCCTTACTGTTCTTCATATTTAAACTTAATAAATTTTTATCAATAAGTTTTGTAAAAATGTTAATACGTTTTGAGGCCTGTATCACAGGTGGAAAATATAAAAGGTGAGAAATGATTCTATTTTAAGAAAACAAATTTTTATTTTGCTGGAAAAGAATATAAAATTTTATAGGCTTTTAAATGTAAATTTTCATTTCAATTAAATAAATAGTAAATGACTTATTCAAAAGATCGATTTAAGATAAATTGAGGCAGAGGATCTTGATAAAAAAAAAAAGCTATTTCAGAACATAGATTAAATTTTATTAGAAAATTAAAATATCAGCAAATAATTATTATTAAAAAATCGTTAATGTAATAAACTGAAATGAATATAAAATTTTTATGTGCGTATAAATTTTTTTTTGGCCATAAAGCATTTTTACAACATTTGTTTACAATCATATTTTAAATATTTTGGTATGTCACATATAAAATATCTAACTTCTACACCCATATGTTTTTATTAAAAAACTATAAAAATTATAGATACAGCAAAAAAAATCTATCGACTTAATTATATAAAGCTTTCTGAAAAACATTATACAGCTATAACCCAAGTATCAATTTATAAATGTGCTAAAGCCAAAAACGTCTGTATTTTTTTTTTCTCTGTATTTTATCTTATGCATGTTAAATCCTCATTTTGGTTGATCTTTAGGAAATTGAAACATTTATCTTTCTTAACTCCATAGGTTAAATAGATGTAAATTTGGTGAACAACATAACAGGCCAAACCCAAAAAGACACTATGACAACAAGTCAACAAGGAAAGACAATTAATACAACTATAAAACCAAAGGATACTTGGAAACGCATGGACCACAAACTTCTTCACTTAAGCTGTTTTCCATAGCTGCTGAAATTTGCATGCGACTCTTCGTAACGTTGAGTGAGATATGTCGAACATTTGATTGCTGGATATCTATGTATTATATATACACAGCCATAAAGATATTTAAGACGCTATGAATAGCCGAAGATCTGAATATAACAAGGCATAAAGGTCAAAGTCTTACTTGGGAAGGTTGTTTTCGGACTGGCACGTAGGAAGACACTCTATTATACAGTCATGGCTCGGTTCCACGAAAAATGGAATCTACGAGTGTAAAATTTACATGCAATATTATTCTCAATATTTTATTAGTTGGTTAACTCAGCTGGTAAAAGGTTCAACTTACGGAATATCGATTCTGCCCATTCAAAAGAACACGGTGCAATGTGGATCTTTTTGGTACAAGGAAACAAAAAAAAAAGCTTATGAGACAAATGTCAGGTAGAAAACTTTACATGCAAAATACAAAGAATAAGACATATATAAGAAGAAGCCTATGTGTATCAAGAATGTCCAAGGGAAAAAATATATTACTTGAAAGTGCCATTGCTCCAACGCTCCATCATATCACCAACATTCACAACAATTGCTCTGTAGACGAAAAACAAATCATATAAGTCCACCAACTGAAACTGTAAATGAGGAGTCTCAATAGTGAAAATTTTCTTTTACGACGGAGGGTCGTTCTGTGTAGCGGAAAACTAAAAATTATCGTGGTGTACGTACCCTTCAATCGACGGTACATATTCCCACTTCTGAGGCTTAACTTTCCTATCCTTGCATATCTGTCAAGTTTATAATATTGCGTCAAAAGTATATGCATACAACAAAAAAACATTGAAATTAGATTTCTAAATGATTTGCTCACCTGGAGTCCCCTTACACCATCGGTTGCTAAGAGAGTCATCATTCCGTAATCAGAATGTGCTCCAGTTCCATATATTCCTTTTGAGGGATCAGATTTTCCTAAGAAGTAAACATAGCATTGAGGTTGGCATACTATATATGTTACAGTGCTTAGATATATTTTAGTGATTTTCTTCGATATCACCTTCATAGTGAAGCAAGCGCAGAGTTGAAATAGGCTTTCCAAGCATCTGAGGGCTATCATAGTAATCTACATCCAAGTTGAGCGCCAACGCCAATAATTTGGCAATAGCTTTACAAACCCTCCTGATACATAAGAAGATGAACATTCAACTAAACTTATAGAACCAGAGTTTTAAATCTTGGCCAAATAGTTATGTGATCAAACACAACACCAAGGATTCAAAAATGTGAATAACATAAATTAACAGCAAGGAAAACCACAACTGAGACTTACAATGCTTCTTGATGATATTTCTCCATGGTCTCTCGCCACCCAGGCAAGAGATCTGCCCAAACAGAACATATATTTCTTTCAAGATATAGCATTAACTGTTGTATGCATGCATTGCATTAAAGTTTCTCCAAAGATAAGAATAATGAGTTTATAGAACAGAGTAAGAGTCTATTTTCGGTTATGCCATCTTCAAATCATAATTAGGAACTAACCAGGATCAGGCCAACGATTGGGGCCATAGAATGGCTGATCCCACTGAGGATCATCTCTGGGAACTTCAGTGCCAATGTAATAGCCCTCTTTATGATCCCCTAGAACAAAAAAATATATTATTTGAACTGAGAACAATCAACACAACTTTTTACAGTGAAAAAAAAAAACTTGTAACACGAACCATGGACTTGATTCTCAGGATCAGGGATTTGATCATATAACGGTGTATAGCCACGGTGCTTTTCGTTTTTCAACACTTTCATCTTCTCCTCCAAAGGAAGAGCGAAGAATTTTTTGCTCTGCTCGAAAGCCTTGTCCATTACTTCTTCGCTTATTCCGTGGTTTATGACATAGAAAAATCCACAATCTAGACATGCCTGAAACAATAAACTCCCCTAAATAAATCATTGATATTTCTTTTTGAGAAAATTTTAAAAAAAAAAGTAAATGGATGCAGACCCGCTTGAGTGCAAGAGCTGATTGATCAAGATCAGAGCTTGCGAGATCAATGCAAGTAAGCAATGATTTTTGGATTATCGAATCCTCCTCGTTTGTTTCAGTTTCCATTTCTCTCATTTCTTTGTTTAACTTATTGCGTAAAATGGCTCTTTACATTGCTTCACTCCCATGTCGTACCATTTCATATTTATAACGGGTTATTTGACAAGGCAATTGCAACTTTGCAAGGGTTATCTAACCATTAATAGTTAATTAATATTAATGATCAAGTGGGTAGCTATATAACATGAATCATGCACAATATATAATAGCATATAATAATAAATAAAGATACGATTTTTGTCAATAAGGAGAAATAGGTATGTTTTCATGAAAAAGAAAAGATGACTCATATACCACTAGTTTAATTAAAAAATCAAGATTTTGTTGGGATTGTCTTCTTTCTAGATCTCGTTTGAATTTCTCTGCCAACTCTAATTTTTATGTCTTCTTCAGCCATGACTTATACATTGTTGTTTATTCAACCATTTTCATTGCAGCATCTTATAGTATTCTCAAATTTATATTTTTTTTCTTACAAAAAGGTGCATTTAAATTTAACAAAGCTATAATATATTGTAACAGCAAAATTTTCAAGTGCACTACTTTATAACAGAATCAAATAACTACAATTCACAGCACACCATCTACAATTTAGAAGAAAAAAAAATTGTGTACGAACCACAACTCTGCAATCAATTTAGAATCATCAATTTACGTACATCAGTTCAATGAATTATAACCTTTTTACGATTTTCAACTATGCGTTTCACCTTTACACCTTGAGGATGATAGAGAAAGGGAAAGACTGTTTCAAATTTTGTTTACAGAACCCTAAACTAGTCATTTTCCTCAAGCTACTGTAGGATATAATAATTCGTTATAACTTTTGGCCAAAAACCATTAATAATTAAACCGGTGATCTATATAAATAATTTAATATATATATTAGGCTTTCAAGTAACGTGAAGTAATTTTGTTATATTTTTTATAAAAATGATATTAATGAATTTGTAATCTTATTTTTATATTTATAACTAGAGAAGTATATGTGTGATAAACGTAAAAATAGAAATTAGTATTAATTCATGTTAAATTATTCAAAAAATGTTTTATAACCCGTAATTAAAAAATTCAAAAAACCCATAAAATAATAAGTATACCAAAAAATTTCAATCTGATTTTACACATTTATCATTTAAAACTAAATATAATTTATGAATTATATCCCTACCTATAATTATTTAGGTTATTAATGTTTTACAGAAGTGTTACGTAAGGTAGAGATATTAGAAATACTATTTCAAAATTCCTCAATATATTTATGAGGAGTTTTAAAAGTTTATAATTATAAAATAATTGTCGTTTTAAATTTGGTTGGGTTTTTGTCACACATGAACACTACTGATTTGAACCGCTAGCACTTTTAACTTTTTATTATTCCAAAACGTAATTATTATCTTGGTTGTCTGTATAGATTATATAGTCGTTCAGAAAGAAAATACATCAAAATGTAATTATTATCTTGATATCGCATTTTTGGTAGCAGATATATAGTCGCTCAAAATGGTCTCCAATCATGGAAGAGGAGCCTGAGATAACAACAATACCGATATGGATTACATTGAAAAATGTGCCACATAAACTGTACTCATGGGATGGCCTTGCCTACATTGCAAGCTCTGTAGGAAAACCAGTGCGACTGCATCCTGATACAGAGCTCTGCAAGAACTTTGAAGAAGCAAAAGTATTTGACAATGCAAATATGACAAAAGAGTTACCAAAGGTGTATCGCTTTAAGTCAAAAATGGGTATTGACGCAGAGGTGGAGTTTTTATACCAATGGCTTCCATCACGATGTATGATATGCTCCAAATGGGGACATTCGGAGAAACAGTGTATCCAAAAAGGGAAGAAGAAAACTCCTCAGAAAACAAGCCTAACAAGGATTCTTCAACACGATGTCAGTAGCACTGATGTGGAGGAAGTTTCTTCTGCAATAAAGAATGTAGAAGAAACACAAACTTCTACTGAAGAGGAAGCTGAAGATCAAACTAATGGTCTTCCTTTGGAAAATGTCGCAACAACAATTGAAGAGGAGAATACGGAACAAATATAGTCCATAGTTTCCCCGGGAAAATCAGGAAAGCATACAGAACAACAACTAGAAAACTCGGACCCTGCAGTCGTCGTCTCACCCTCACGATTCGCTGTTCTAACCGATATAGCAGAGGAAGAGGTCCCGCAGGAGGCAGAGAATGCTGATACTCAAGTGCAAGAATCAGAAGAAGGGAGAGAGTCTGAGGAGGAATCAGAGAATGAGGAGAAGGAGGAGGGTGAAATAGTTCATGAAGAAGAAACTGGAAAACAAAAAATGGAGAAAAAAGAAAGTCGTGCGGGACGACCACAACGTGCAACCAAGCCACCTAACAGGCTAAACTCAGACAGTGTTGCTTTAAGCACAAGGAGACTCCCTAGTGCTTCAGGCAAACAAGAAAACCTCCAAAAATAAATAGTTATGGTGGGCTTCTTTTGGAATGTTCAAGGCTTAAACAAAACATCAAAACATTCCATAATAAAGAAGAGGGTAGAAGGAGGAAATTTTAGATTCGGTGGGTTCTTGGAAACAAGAGTCAAAGATAGTAAATGTCAGAAGATACAGGAGAAGGTGTTAGCGGACTGGTATGTCCTAACAAACTATGAATATAACCAACTTGGTCGTATTTGGGTGGTTTAGAGGAAAGATGTTAGACTGACACCTTTCTTTAAAAGTGGAAAGATTGTTACATGTTCAATCAAACTAGAAGAACTTGATGACGAGTTCTTTTTCTCTTTCATCTATGCTTCCAATTCAATAGAGGAGAGAAAGGAACTATGGAGAGACATCCAAGATCACAACTCGTCTCCAATAATTCAGAGAAAGCTGTGGATGTTATTAGGAGATTTCAGTGAGATACTAGACATGGAGGAGCACTCTAGAAGTAAAATAAACCCATTAATCACGCCGGGTATGAGAGATTTCCAAGAGACTGCTAACCGATGTTCGCTTGTGGACATGGCATTCCATGGTCCTATGTTCACGTGGTGTAACAAATGGTAAAATGACCTGATCCTAAAGAAACTTGACAGATTGTTAATAAATGAAAAGTGGGCTCAAAATTATCCACAAGCATACACAGTTTTCGAAGCAGGAGGATGTTCAGACCATTTGCGAGTTCGTGTACAGATAAGTTCAACCCAACGAAGCATCACTCGGAAGCCTTTCAAATTCGTTAACGTGGTTGCAGAGCTAGATGATTTTAAGCCGTTGGTGGATCAACATTGGAAGAATACAGAGTATATCTTCCTATCTACTTCATCATTATTCAGGTTCTCTAAGAAACTGAAGTCTTTGAAACCTGCAATTCGAAATCTGGCAAAACAACGGATGGAAAACTTGGTTAAAAAAGCCAAAGAGGCTTATGATGATCTCTCCACTAAACAACAGGCAAACCTGCAGAACCCGTCACCACACTTAATGGAAGAAGAAAACAAGGCTTATCAGAGATAGGAAAAGGTATCAAGATTAGAAGAAAAGTACCTACATCAAAAAGCCAAACTTCATTGGCTACATACTGGGGATAAAAACAATAAAACATACCACCAAGCAGTCACAACGAGGGAGGCAAGAAACGCAATCAGAGAAGTTCACTGCCCAGATGGTCGAATAGCTACTCAAAGCAGTGATATTAAATTAGAGGCTGAGAGATTCTTTAGTGAGTTCCTACAGCATGTGCCAGAGGACTTTGAGGGTATCACAATCGAAAATCTCCAAAAACTACTTCCATATCGATGCTCAGAGATTGACAAAGAGATGATGACTAGAGCTGTAACAGGAGAGGAAATAAAGAAGGTTTTATTCTCCATGCCAAATGGGAAATCTCCAGGTCCAGATGGATACACTTCTGAGTTTTTCAATGCTCCTTGGGAAACAATTGGTGCTGAGTTCACCATTGCGGTTCAATCCTTTTTCGCTAAGGGTTTCCTGCCAAAAGGTCTGAACTCAACAATCCTTGCTCTCATCCCCAAGAAAACAGAGGCGAAAGATATGAAGGATTATAGACCAATCTCTTGTTACAAATAATCTACAAAGTTATCTCAAAAATAATTGCAAATCGGTTGAAAAAGACTTTGCCAAAGTTCATTGCTGCAAATCAATCAGCTTTCGTCAAAGATCGGCTGCTCATAGAAAATGTACTCCTCGCCACTGAACTTGTTAAGGACTACCACAAGGAATCTGTCTCAGCTAGATGTGCGCTAAAAATTGATATCTCAAAAGCTTTCGATTCAGTTCAGTGGTCATTCATTATCAACACTCTCACGGCAATGGGCTTCCCCAGTATGTTCATCCACTGGATATCCTTATGCATTACCTCAGCATCCTTTTCAGTACAAGTTAATGGAGAACTTGCTGGATTTTTCCAGAGTAAGAGAGGCTTGCGTAATCAGTATAGATTAGTCTTAGTGATGTATTTTCATTTTGAGCGACTATATATCAGCTACCACAAATGTGAAAAACATGTGTATCACAGATAAACACATTCACTTAGTTTAATTCAATGAAAATTATGTCAGATTATGGAACTCAGAAAGGCCATAGCAGAAGCAACTGATTCAAAACCGTTAAACCAGATCAGATCCCAGGTACCTTGAAAAAATCCTTATTTGATTGGAATTTCTTCAAATGCTTTGGCCTTTCATTAACTTCTTTAGCTTCTAATAAACTGAAGTTTCAAACGCCTTAAAATCAATGAGTTTCTGTTTGTTTTCTTAAAATACAAGAGAAATTGAAGAAGTGGTCTGAAGAAGTTTGGTGAAGCAAGTAAATGCATCCAGAAAAGGACTTATTATGAGCAAGCCTCTTAAGAAACTGTGAAGAAGCTATATGAGACAAGTAGGTTTCGTAAAACACTTTTTTTTTTTAATGTTTGCCCTAAAAGCTTTTACCAGTCTCATGTGAAGGAAATACATCATAGCTTAAGTATCTTAGTGTAATTTTTTAGTTTGTTTATAAAATGAGGACTTTGTAACTTGAGTATGATTCCTCTTCTCCTCTCTTTTGCCGTTACTTAGAATCTGTATCTATGCTTCTTGCTACTTTAGCCTCCCTTTCCTTCAGTTTTGTTTCAGAATTCCAATCAAAAATTCAAGTTCTAACAGAACGATTCAAACCCATGAATTTAGAAAGAAAGATGGAGCAGCCAAGGAGAAAACTATTAATTAAGAAACAAACTGTTGAAATGTGTCACGTTCTTCCCAAACTCGCTACTTTTCTAAACAGATAAAAATCTTGAAAACTGAAGAAGGGACATCTAATATTATTTTATGCCAAGTTAATTCAATAAATATATGAACTCACCCCACAACCAGTGTCATTAACAGTTCCTAATGTCCCATCTTTCATCAAATTAATTGTTTGAAAGAATGACTGTCTTTTAAAAATTATAAAACCATTCTTTCAATAAGGAGCCAAAGAAGATCTTCAAATTTGAATCATGACAAGAAACAAAAAAGCTACAGAAAAAATACTAAGCCAATAGAAAATAAAAAAGGAAGTACATATACGAGACAAATCTATCAAAAGAGGATCAATATTCAATTGTTTATTCAATATATATCCACTTACGCAATTAAAAGAATAAAAAATATATAATCAGATAAAGAAAAGATATTAATTATATAAATTTGTATTTTATATTCGTTAAATCTCACTCATTTAACTAATTAGAAGAGCTGCTTGACTCCGCGACTCCACGCACGCGCGAAATCGAATTTTGTCTTTTAAATAATTTTTAGAATTGTTTATATAAAATATAAAAGAAAGCGTAAATTTTAATGTGTTTTAAACTGGGGTTTTAAATTACTTATATATATTTATATTTATATATATATATATATGTTAATTATGGACATCAATACTTTTAAAACAAAAGCACACAGAAAAATTAACATTTAATCATGTATTATATTATATAAAATGTCAATAAATTTAACAAAATTTAAAATTTTATTAATGGTAAAATGATCAAATAAAATTTTAACTAATTTCCTCACAATATTTTTTAATATCTTTTAGATTTACACATAAAAATAGATATCCTTTTTAGTTATAACATAATTAGTTTTTCATACCAATTATTTTTTCAAAGAAAAAATTTGTAAACTAATTATAAAAAATGATAATAAGTTAATAAATTAAGTTTAAATTTATAAAACTAAATATATAAATTATATAGTATTTATGAATATATATATATAT
>KE153922.1:53087-65996 GCA_000411075.1 Sisymbrium irio
AGATATGATACGAGATTAAGGAGCTAAGATGTTTCGGTCCCCGACATTCGTGAATATTTAGCTATTTACCTTTCACACCAGAATTTGAAACTAACTTTCGAGCATGAGACAAAGCTTTGCCGAGCTGAGTGACAATTTTACCGTTAATGGACTCGAATCGATAAGAAGATTGATGGCATACAGACAAGGAATTTTGGTGAAAGTTCTTGGCCGAGATGGAGATAATGCGAGAGCTCTGGTGGCTAAGGTGGGCGAGGCCCAATAAGAGCTTATTCTCTCTGAGGGCATCACCTCAAATTTGGAGTTGCACAAGCTATTCGAATCTGGGGACATGGCCAAGATCACCGAATACAAGGGACATCCCGAAGCTGGTGCGATCCTTCTTACCAACATGAAGGTGAACTTTGATCGGACAATGGATACCTTGAGGAACTACTTGGCAGCCTCTCCGCAGTCGTCCAACCTGTTTATCGAGATTGAGTCTCTGAAGCGGGACGCTAGCGAGCTTGGGGTTTCCGAGTTTTCGGGATTGAACGAGCGTGATCCTGAGGTCATGGTGTTTATTTATTAGATGACCTTCGGTGAGGGTTTTCCTTGAGGCGTTTTATCCCCTCCCTTGTTTGTAATTTGTTGACCGTTGTTTAGCCGTTTTTATTCAGACTTGCACCCTTTTGGGCTGTTTATCGCTTTGGTCGCGCTGAGTCCCGATGGTTGTATTTTAAGACTATGCTTAAGATTATAATGCCCTAATCTTGTTTTTCATATGAAAAGACTTTGTCGTTTTAGCCATAGGGTAAGGAGGACAGTTCAAAAGTTTCTTGTCCTCTTACGTTCCCTTAGCGTCTTAGAAATGTTTGATGATTGTGACGCATTTTAACATTGTTATTTCGTCAGCAGACTCTTGTCTTGCTTTTTTAGACGAAAATGTGTTTAGCGTTTGAAGTGTGTTTGATGGAGTTGTGCTAAAGTTGCCGAGAGGCGTTCGTGGCGTGGCTTTCAATAGGTTAGTGTTTCGGAAACTAAGTTATGCGTTTATCTGGTTCTAAGGGATGCGTTTATACGTCTAATCTCCCTGTATTTCGAAGTTTGAAATGTGTTTATATTATCATCTAGTTGTATTCTAGCTTACATGTTAGAGATGTCGATGACCGATGTGCCTGAGTCGACAGTGATCGGGTTTGCGAGTGTGCAATGAGGATTAAGGCAGTGCAAAATCTTTAACTGCTTTGGAAGCCCCTCTCAAATTCATACCTGAGAACATCGTCCGGGATATACCCTGCGGTTTTTGAGCTGGGATATACCCAACCCATATTTATATAGCATGCTTTGTTTGTATGTCCATGCACAGACATGGGTGAACCCTTCCTTTGCTTTGGAGGTTAGGCTGATACGTTATTCCATTATGATCAGCAATGAAATGTGTCGATGACAACATGTTTGACCATTAGTGGTTTTTGGACGTGTTTTGTCTAAGTTGGTGAGTTATCAAGAACTGCCCCAAAAGATTTGTCTTAGGTGATCGTTCTGGAAACTACAAGTTCGGAAATCTTTATTTTCTTAGAAAATCAGAACTTTGCTTCGAAGTTAAGTAATTTTATGACAAGTCGGAAAGCTTTTAAACTCTTTCGAGTCTTGAATGTTTGGACTGTTTAAAATTTCGAAACTTCTTCTAAGTTCGGAACTCTTTGTTCTTAGAATTCAGAACTTGTTGAATCTTTTAGACCGAAATGTCAAAGTTTTTGATTTTTTGGATTCTCGAAACTGTTTAAGTTAGGAGATGAGTGTGTATACACTCCCACTCCCCCCCTTTCTTTTTTGGGGGGGACAGCTGTACCTTTCCAAAGATCGGTTGCCTACATACCTCTTGTGAGGATCAAACCGTCTCGTAGTTCAGTTTGTTTTCATTTTTTTTGGGTCGAATCGTTTAAAGTTAAAACTCGACGCATATAGCATTTTTTAGAATTTGTGGGAGTCTAGGACTCCATGTTCTGAGACTGAACGTGATGCCTCAGGTGTGGGTATTGGTGCTGTTTTGATGTAGGAAAAGAAGCCCATAGCCTACTTTAGTGAGAAACTTGGGGGTGCTACATTGAAATATCCGACCTATGAACAAGAATTTTATGTTTTGGTGAGGGCGCTCCAAACTTGGGAACACTATCTCTGGCCCAAGGAGTTTGTCATTCACACAGACCATCAGTATCTAAGACATCTAAGGGGTCAACAAAAGCTGAACAAGAGGCATGCACGCTGGGTGGAGTTATTGAGACATTTCCATATGTCATCAAGTACAAACAAAGCAAAGAAAACATTGTGGCCGATGCCTTGTCCCGCAGGTATGTCGTACTCTCTGCTCTAGAATCTAAGTTGATGGGTTTTGAGTACATAAAAGGGTTGTATGCAACTGATCAGGACTTCAAAGAAATATTTAGAAAGAGTGTTATCAGGTTGCTGGACTTTTTTTCTATGATAACCGTCTTTGTGTTCCCCAAATCTCTTTGATGGAAATGTTTGTTAGGGAAGCAAACGCTGGTGGTCTAATGGGGCATTTTGGAGCGAAGAAGACCTACAAGGTGGTTCATGACCATTTTTACTGGCCAAGCCTGATGAAAGATGTGGAGAGAATATGCAGTCGGTGCGTGACATGCAAACAGGCCAAATCCAAGGCCAACAACCAAGGTTTGTACTCGGCTCTGCCAATTCCTTCTCATCCGTGGGTTGATATTTATATGGATTTTGTGCTAGGATTTCCCATGTCTAAGGCAGGTAGAGGTGCCATCTTTGTTGTTGTTGATAGATTCTCTAAGATGGCTCACTTCATTCTATGTCATAAAATGAATGATGCTGTTCATGTTACTGATCTGTTCTTTAGGGACATTGTTAGATTGCATGGCATGCCTAGAACCATTGTTTCTGATAGAGATGCTAAGTTCCGTAGTTATTTTTGGAAGACTTTGAGAACTAGGCTAATGTTTTCAAGAACCTGTCACCCCCAAACCGATGGCCAAACTGAGGTAGTGAACCGCACATTTTCAGCCTTGCTTAGGTCATTAATCAAGAAAAACCTTAGAATTTGGGAGAAATAATTGCCACATGTGGAATTTACATATAATCATTAAATGCATTCTGCTACTAAGTTCTCTCCTTTTGAGGTGGTTTATGGTTTCAACCCTATATTTCCACTTGATCTTTTGCCTTTGCCTTTGAGTTAAAGAGTTAGTACAGATGGCAAGAAGAAAGCGGAGTACATCAGGAAGTTGCATGAGAAGGTTCAAGCCAACATCAAAGCCAAAACCGAGATCTATGAAAAGAATGCAACCCGCAAAATGAAGAATGCGGTGTTTCAAGTAGGCGACTTAGTTTGGGTCCACTTGAGAAAGGAAAGATTCCCAGAGGAGAGAAAGTCAAAGCTTATGCCAAGGATAGATGGACCATTTCAGATTGTCCAGAAAATCCATGATAATGCTTACAAGCTAGATCTCCAAGGTAAGTATGACATCTCATCAAGCTTCAATGTTTCTGAATTAACTCGTTTTGTTGCAGATGTTCCTGATTTGAGGACAAATCCTTTTGGAGAGGAGGGGAATGATGCGCCTCAGAACGCTGCATTGGATCAGAACGAGGATTTAGCCTTGGGAAGTAGAGAAGAAGGTGTGCTGCTTGGATCAGAGCATTTGGGCCTGGCAAAAGATGGGATTGGCCGTACTGATGGACCAGAGGAACACTTCTCTCAAGGAAAATCTGAGGTTGCCCCTACCGATCATGTAGTGCACCGTGAAGCTGAACCATCCAACCGTGCCGTGTATCTCCCGAATGCATCCGGAACCGAGATGAAGCTGGATCGTGGAACCAGCGACCGAACTGACCGTACCCGAGATTTTCTTCCTCGAGTTACTCAACAGTCTACGGCTTCCAATCGTGCCAGAACCGACTTAGCCAGAGAATATTACGAAGTGGATCTTGACTACTCCCTGTTGACCCGTATCGCATGCACTACGGATCGGGCTAAAATCTTGCACTCAATGTTTGAGCCTATCCTAGAGTTTTTTTACCGTACCATCTTCTAGAGCTGAACTTCTCAAGCTATCAGAAGACTTCTCTCAAGTCAAGACTTGCATTGACCAGCTGGATCAGTCCAAGCTCTTTGGTGGCCTAGTGACACTCGTCCGTGCCTTAGAAGAATCTGAGACATGCTTGAGCGACTAATTCCTAAGCGCACATTATATGCGACCAACCTTGGATGCATTTTTATGTGGGACGATGGAAACATGGACCGACCTCACATTTTCATGCAGCACGGAGAAGGAGGCCGACAGTCCATTTTGGACAGATTTATATTTTTATGTGTTTTTCTAATTTTTGCCTTTTTGGACCGATCTCTTTGAGAGATCAAAGGCCAAGTATTTTGATCACCCTAGCTAGCTAAAACTAAGTATAAAATCAAACTCTTAGCTTATTTTTCAACCACAGAATTTCAGCAAAAACCCTTTTCTCTCATTTTGAGATCTATCTTTTTGTTCTTTGTCAAGAACAAGTTTTCCAGTTTCTTGGTGCATAACATCCAATCAACAACCTCTGGAAAGGTGTCTTGGTGCGTCATATCCAGGTCTTTAAAGAGTGGGAAAGTCGTTGGCCTTTCACATCCAACATGCGACCCATCGTTCCATCAAAACCACATTTGAATCGCCTTGGTTCTTTGCATGGAAGTTCTCAGACCGTGCCAGACTGAGTGATCCATCCTTAGGGCGTATCACCGAGCCGGTCGCACTACTCGTCCTACGATTGGTCGTGACGGCTCAGCCAAGAAGTGATCCGAGAGCGCATGCCCATATGTCCGGCTCGACATCGAGAGAGAGAGAAGAAGCAGCTGAGGCCGTCTGGCTCAGCATGAAGTGTCCGACCGAAGGGCTGACGATCCTGGCCGAGCCGGTCATCAAAGTATGCTCCTCTTGTCCGGCTTGGCAGACTTTGGAGGAAAAATTGGTGCCAAGCCGGCCATCGGTCTCGATGATCGCCATCCGACTCCTTATGCCAAGACGGTCATCTCTTCGAGTGGTTGCTGTCCGGCTCGTCATTCTCTCTTATCCCATGCTGAATCGCTTTGTCAAAAAGTTCGTTTTTTGATACGAAAAGTTCGTAGAATTGCTACTTTTATCGGTTTATAGGAAAATCATACGAAAATGAGTTTTCGTATATTTTTGTTAAGTTATCGATGAAAATAATTTAAACTAAATTATTTTCCGAATATCTTCTTTTTTCGAAAATATTCAAATATGGAAACTTTTCCGATATTTAAACATTTTAGCCGTTAATTCCGAAAATGTGATTTTTGACCCCAACACTAATGAAATACTAGTGAAGAAGTATCAGCTTCCTCAACCATCTATCATAGATTTTGTGTTCTTGCACAGTCTGGAGGTTTTACATTTTGTACTATTGATTGTTTATTATTGATTCATCCATCCATTGCCATAATCTTTTATTTTGACTCCTTACATATGGTTGGATAGATCATGTATATACTTGGTCATCTAAGATTATAAAGAAATTAATGTTTGGATTTTTAAGGAATGTGTATCATTTATATGTTTTAGTAAAGCTTTCGTGAATATGTATAATGCCTTCCTAAATTTGATCTAAATTTTTATTTAATTACTACCTGGTAGTTTTTCTAAATATGTAAAATTGTTTCCAAAATCCTTTAAAAAATCGTTTATACAAATTTTGATCAGTATGTATACAAAAAAAATCATTTATATGTTTTAGGAAAGTTTTCCTGAATATGTATAATGACTTCCTAAATTTGATCTAAAATTTTATTTGATTAATAACTAGTAGTTTTCCTAAATGTGTAAAATTGTTTCTAAAATCCTTTAAAAAAATCTTTTACACAAATTTTGATCAATTTGATTGGTATAAAAATATCCAAAAATATCATTTATACGTTTTAGGAAAGTTTTCCTGAATATGTATAATGGTTTCCTAAATTTAATCTAAAATTTTATTTTAATAATAACTTGTAATTTTCCAAAATGTGTAAATTTTTTTTTAAATCATTCAAAAACTCTTTTATAAAAATTTTGACCTAGTTTGAGTGGTACATATACATAAAAAGTAATTTATATGTTTTACGAAAAATTTCCTTAATATGTCTAATGTCTTCCTAAATTTAAAATTTTATTTGATTAATAACTGGTAGTTTTCCTAAATGTGAAAAATTGTTTCTTAAATCATTCAAAAAATCTTGTATACAAAATTTTGATCTTGTTTGAGTTGTATTAAAGTATACAAAAATTTATTTATATGTTTTAAGAAAGTTTTCCTGAATATGTATAATAGCTTCCTAAATTTATTCTAAAATTTTATTTGATTAATAACTAGTAATTTCCCTAAATGTGGAAAATTGTTTCTAAAATCCTTTAAAAATATTATATAAATTTGAGCAGTTTTATTGGTATTAAAGTATACAAAAAATCATTTATGTTTTAGGAAAACTTTCCTGAATATGTATAATGACTTCCTAAATTTGATCTAAATTTTTATTTGATTAATAACTGGTAATTTTCCTAAATATGTAAAATTTTTTTTTAAATCATTCAAAAACTTTTTTATGAAAATTTTGATCTAGTTTGAGTGGTATTAAAGTATACAGAAAAAATCATTTATATGTTTTATGTAAGCTTTCGTGAATATGCCTAATTACTTCGTAAATTTGATCTATAATTTTATTTGATTCACTAGGTTATTCATTCACGCTACGTGTGGGATTTATTATTAGACATTTTTCAAAAATATTTTTTGAATATTAATTTATATTCATAATATTAATAATTTATATATGTATATAATAATTTGTTTTATCACTAAATTTACATATTACTAATATTATTTATATTTATAATATTTTAATGCATTTTACATCATATAAATTATTTAATTATTTTTATGGTTTTAAAAATATAATTCTAACACTTTCTACAATATCAATATTTTTTGTGAATAAATTATTATCTTCTATCAATAAGTTATTTTTCGACATGTATATTATAGTTTATAAATACTTGTATATTAGACTCGTATCAATCATTTTAACCACTCAATTTATCTAGAAGTAAAAAAATGTTATTTAGAAAAATTATTCTTTCTGAAACTTTTTATTATGTATTTATTGAAAAAATTTCAAAATAAAATGTACTTATTTAATTAAATTACTAAATCATGACCCGCGCCAAGCGCTGGTGATTTTTTTCTTTTCACGTTTTTTCTTTGCTTTATAGTGTGTTCATATTAGATGGACTTCATAGTGTTCATATTAGATGGGCTTGAAAAATGAGAAATCGATTCAAACTTGGGCCGAAATAATTAAAACCCAACTATTTTTAAGATATTGTTATATCTTTTTTTTGAAAATTAAATTTTTTTTTTGAAAATTGATATTGTTATATCTTTTTCTGTCGAACTCTCTCGATGTCTATTTATTTTATTTATTTTTCCTGATTTTCCTGTCCTTCAAACAGTTTCTCGACTTGTGTTTGGGTGAGCTTGAGAAAAAAAACTCATCCTTCTCTTCTTTGTTAAATTTGATCTTGCTAACTGAATCTCAACCGTTAATTGTTCATCGGTTGGTTTACCGAAATTGTGTGTGTTTTGTTGATTTTACAATTTAACTCTATTTTCTTTTTTTCTGTTCATGTGTTCTTCGAATGAAACAGTGAGAGGAGAAAGACGATGGAATAGAGACTTCTTCCAGCTTGCACCTAGTCATATATGATGTTCATGTCGTCACGGGAACTCCTGATTTCGTTTTCTTATCTTCTTTTCTTAATTTACTTTCTTCGTGTGTTAATTGCGATATTTTAGGTTCTTTAGGATTGTGGAGCTGATTAATTGACTGTAGTTCGTATTGCCTCTTTAGAACTTTGACCCATTATTTTCAATCGGAGATGAGGATGATTTGTTGTCCAAGTGTTTGTTAAGTAAACGTTTGAATTTTTTCGAAGTCAAAGCTTTAAAGTACTTTAACAAAGTCAAGTTTATTTTTACTTTCGAAATTCCAAGCTCAAATTACTTTTAATGGGAAATATTACTTCAAATTACTTTGCTTCAAATATAACAAATGTGATTGGAATGTTTTGACTCTGAGCTAAATTTAAAACAATTAGCTTGTCAAAAAATTGTGGAACTTCCCATTTTCTTCTATCCTGACTTGCTATTTATATATAAGTATGAACGTTTTCCGAGTATATAGGCTTGATATACATTTCATTGGTTTCAGTAATAATAAGATTCGAGAGCAGTTTCTTTGTCTTTATGATTTGCTGACTTTTAAATCTTGTGGCTTAAAAGTTAAGAAATTACTAATGTTAACTTCTGATTATGTCAAGTTGCGATGAGTATTTGGTGGATGAGGAGAAAAGAAAAAGTAAAAAATATTACATCTGAACGGAAAAGGTTTATGTAGTTTTCCTCTATTTCAATTTATTGTGATCAAATAAATTAAACATTTAGGTTGACTTCTAATGCTCTTTTTTCTGTAATAGATATGTACACAAAACGGAATACATACAAAGTGAAGTAGCTAATAAGACAATTAATTACTTCTTTCTGAAGACAATTAACGAAGGTAAGTTATTCCTTGGAATTCAAACTTAAAATGGAATTATGTGTTGTGTTATTTGCTAGATTTGAATCTATTTCTTATTAGTCAGAGCTGTTTTGCGCTTGAAATGAGTAGTTGTCATACTAAGTGAATGCTACATGAGTGATTTATAAGTAAATTGATTTTTTTACGGAAAAATGTAGCTTCAGATATTCTTGAATCTGAAATACTAAAATAGAAAATTGAAATAGTAGATGTCAATTGACAGTAACAAATTAAAAATGGAGTTAAAATATGAAAGATACATGAGAAAACTATGAAGTAAAATAGAAGTAAAATGATAAAATAAATTATATATGAGAAATTCTTAATAACTCTCCATTCTCTCCATTCACCAACTGGGACATGTATCTTGAAGCTTTCTTGAAGATAGTTTTGTTTCCAATAAGTGTGAATACACTCAACATAACATGATAATATGAATTAGTAACAATATTAAAAAGACTCCATATGATAAATAGAGAAAATATATTTCGTCAAAACATATACACTTATTGTTGATCTGCCAATATTATTTCCAGCATCTCTCCAGTATTTGCGGTGTAAGATTTCCCAGAATGGAGTACTTTGACATTGAGTCTCCATCTTGTGTTGAAAGGTTAGTAAAACCTCTCCGAACAACCAATTTCGTATTCAACATTTCTGTTTTTTTTTGTTTTGTTTTTAGGTTTCAAGGGATGATGGAATTGGCTACGACCATTTTAGTATTTGTGTTTTTCATGGTGCAATGTTTTTAGTTGGTTAGAGATGGAAGAACTGCGTTGAAGGGAGAAAGTATATATAGTAGAGTTTTTCGGTTAGATTTCATTAGGTGATGATCATAGAGGTTATAAAAAATCTTTTTAAAATCAATGGAATGTGAGTATTTAGGGGGAGTTATTTAGGGGAATATTCCATTAGTTACACGTTTTCTTACCCTATCTCATACGATCTTTTATATAATTAGGGAACTTTCTCTCCCTCCTGAGGCATCCACGTGACTTCTTTCCAATTCTTCTAAAATTGCCACGTATTACACCAAATATATCACGAATGTAGGCCCAAAAATTACAATAGTACATTATTCATAATTTCAAAACTGTTAAATAGCAAATCTGTTAACTGCCCAATAAGAAAGTTAAGCTCATCATTCCAATCCAGGCCCAAAACAAATCCCTTAAAGTCGTCGTTTTACACTCTGCAAAACCTAGCCGCATGTTCCTCCAATCAAACGTCCGGTGTTAAGATACGTAACCGTCGGAGCTCCCCCGCCTCCCACCTCTTAACATCACTCTCAATCTTCAATTGTCATTAATCGCTCATGCCTGGCCTCTACCTTGCCGTTACCGATACGCCTCCTATATATACCTCCATCCTCCAAACACATCCCAACTCACAAAAACGCTTCGCTTTATCAGTACACTTTTCACATATACACAAATTTCGTAGCTGTTGCATCCAACTCCGACTATCTCCATCTCAGCCGTTAATCACAAGAAATCGTTTACGGTTTGGGATTCCAGAAACCTATGGTGAAGGGCATCACCCTACCGTTTCCGGATGAAAAAAGGTTTGTCCTCTGAAGTTTTCTCCAATTTTTCGAATTAAATCGAACTCAAAATTTTTCTCCTCCCTAACTATATATTGTCCACATATGCAGAACACTGTGGTTATTCCGACCACTTTCGCTTGAGAGGCTAATTTTCAACATTGATTCCACCAACTTGGAACTGCCAGGTCTAAGCTTTCTTCTCATTCTTTTTAGTTTACTACAGTTTATATTATTATGTATAATTAACAATAAGTAGCTTCGAATACAGAACGTCTTGCAACACTCTGCCATTCAATCTTGACCATAATAGAAAGTATTTAGTTTCGAAAGTTGAGTCACACATAGAATGCTTTCAGGGACTATGCCAAAGCTGTAAAATAGTTTATGTATTTTGATCATCTTCACAATGAATTTGAAAGTAGTTTCCATATTTGTGTTTGTAATTGATTCATGAGCAAAGAAAATCAAAGACTCGATGAAATCAAAAATATCAAATAGATAGAGTTTACAATGGTGCTTTAAAACTTGTAACTATGCTGAAAATTTTGAATCTGAGATGATATTAAACGATTTATGTTATATTTTTTTTTTCTTCCTTTTTCCCGGGTTTTAAATGTGTCAGGGTTTCTAATAAAGGTTTGAATGTTTTTGATTTTCATCAGCTTATTCAGCTACATGGCTAATGTCTTCACAGTGCCAATGCACCCGCCTCCACTAAGAGAGAAGATGACTCTTTTATACCTTACTGTCGCCACTCTAAACAGATTAGATTATGTGCGTAACTGTGAAAATCCAAAGGTTATTTACTTTGGTATTTGTCAACTCTTGGAGTTAGTATGAGCTAACTCAAGCTTTATGCTCTTATTTTAGTTGGGTATCAGTATCATACACTGAAAGGAGTTTGCCGCGTCATCATTAGAGAACGACAACATAATAATCAAAACACGTACCATATTAGAAACCCTCATGGAAATAATCTTAATAACAGTAGTCACTGACCAGTTACAAGTGTTTCATTTTTCATTAACAAAACTAAACGCCTGAGGTTCCCAAACTATGAGATCAAAATACATAGATCAAAATACATATTTTGAAAGACCTAAAACCACATTATAAAGCTAAGAAGGCTGTTTAGCTTCAAAGGGCAACTAAGATCAAACAAACAAAGGACAAATTTTACCAAAATTCTATACTACATGTCTTTCATTAGAGAATGGTGAGAGTGCAATGTAGATTTCAAAATTGATAAATTGAATTTCTATATGAACAGAAGATTTACTAGAAAACAAACGAGTTGTTGATAACTAAGAAAACGATGATTGTTGATAACTAACAATAAAGAAAAAATATTTATCATAGAAAAAGCCATATCACAAAACGGATCAATCAGATGTTTTTAAATCCAACCTGGCTAATGAACCAGAACATCTTTTAGGTCGCTGAACCAGAACATTTTCTGAGTCGCTAGGTTATAGAGTCAATCCAATTTGCCCTACTCGAACTCTGGATTACCAGACTGATAAACTTTAATATTATAATAATATATCTATCAATGGATGTAAGAATATCAAATCTTCAGTACATGAAAAATAAATAACAGAAAGAAGATCCATATTTTGATAATTCAAGCTTTGTACTATCACTTTGAGAACTCAAGCTTCGTACTACAAATAGACAACACAAAAAATATCAAAATTTACTAAAACCATATAAAATGATCAGTATAATGTAAAGAGGAAAAACTAAAATTAAAAACTCAAAAAGAATAAATGAAAATGATTATTGACTAAACAGAAGAAAAAACAAATGTTATAAAATATTATATTAATGAATACAAACATACATACACAAAAAATGCATGACTAATTAAAATGATTAACTACTATGCAAAATATAAATATAAAATAAAAACTTACCCATACATAACATAAGAAATTAAGATTAAAATAATTAAAATCATAGAAGTAAACAATATAATTTAGAAAAATATAATTAAAATAAATTATCTCCGCGCACGCGTGGAATATGCCGATCAGCTAACAAAGAAGAGCAGTAGAAGAGGAAACATTAAATTACAATCAAATCCAAAGCAAAAACTTAAGTTGAATAATAAGAAAAAATTACAAACATTTACATAATATGTTATATTAAATAGATGTGTAATACAATTATACAAAAAATAATGTCACTAATTATATCTATTTTTAAAAAATATATTATAATTATTGTCTTGAATGTTAAGAGATTATTTCAAAAATTTATAATTTTTAGAAAACAAATCCGCGCAACGCGCGGATACAAGCAGTTCTTCTAATTTTTATAATTACTTAATCTCAAAATTCATTTTGATTTATATTATGGTTATTATTAACAACCAAGAGAACGTGGTTTATAAAGGTGGTTAAGCTTTCTAATCATTCCCATAATACCCTTAATGAACCCGTTAAGTGAATCAATAAAATGTAGTGGCATTTTTGTTAATCACATGATAGAGAAAGATTAATTTCAAAATGTTATTCTCTTTTTAATAAGATAGATATTTTCACTCACATCAAAAGCAATCTAATTTTTAAATATTTGATTAATTTTATAGTTTCAAACAAAATCCAAGAAAAGAATAAAAAAAATGTTTTATAAAACCAACATAATTTTTTAAAATAAAATAGATATCTAATTTAATATTTTACTATTAAAAGTTTTATGATATTTTGATTTGTGATAT
>KE153922.1:110673-149228 GCA_000411075.1 Sisymbrium irio
AAAAGCATTCAATTCAACTTACCCACACCTCACCTGTTTCCTTACCCCATTAATGGCGCCGACTGTACATTTTAGAAAACCAACATTTTTAACTGTCAACATTAATTTGATATGTCTCGATCGGTTAACCCGGTTTGGTAAGGATGTCGACGATTTTCGTCGTAAGCAACTGAACAAGATTCCGATAAATTCACGTCTAACCATTACGTCCTCGTTAATTTGTTAGAACCGTTAAATTCTCGACGAAATTGTCTGACAAGATCTCGTGAAACTTTAATCCTCACTAAATTTTCAGTTCTCGTTAAAAACCCGATAACTTTTACCGACACATTCTTGACATCCACAGTTCGTAAAAAAAAAAGAGAATTTAGCGTCAATGAGAGATGGTAGTTACTAACTTCACGGAAATTAAACATCCCGATACCGACGTTTTCATTTCTCACCTTATTTTGCCGGTATAACTCTTTTTCCTTGTAGTGTACATATCATCTATAAGATAAAACACTAGAGTAATTTGTGGTTTAATTAATCTAGAGTGCATAAGATGTGGTGTTAAACGTAACTGAGTTAATATAGTAATTGAGTTGTTTTGAAAGTTAAATGTTGTCTCATGTATGTTGCTTTACTTGATGAAGCTTTGGTCTATCGGTAATTTCAGGAATTTTAGTAAAATCCTACTTGACATTTAGGTGCTACAAAAAATAGTACAGTAATTTGTATAGCGATGAGGAATGATAATTTATATTTTCAGCTTTTTTTACTGTCCAAAATTCGGTATACTTTCCAAGATTTAACTTCTTCATGAACGATAAAGTGTGTTATCTAAGAAGAAACAATAAATCCTTCATAGCAGAAAATTATATGTGTTTTAAGATTAAAAGCAATTGTTATGTACGTAGTTAAAGTGACACACTCTCTCTCAGAACCTTTAATGTTTTTTTTCTTTCGGTATTTATTGCGAACAAATCCAGTCTTAAAAATCAGAGTCATTGAAATTTCGCTGTGACAGGATCATAAAAAACATTCATCTCGATCCTTAGACTAAAAGCACACACACCATCCCATGTATTATTTGCCTATTAAAAAGATGTTCACCAGATTAATATCACCATGTATTACAGGCACATAATCTCTTCTTCTCTACATATTCCTTTGAGAGATGACCTCTTTGAACAAATTTACAGATCTTGGGGTATCCAAACTCACAGACACTACGATATGGGTATTTGATGATTACTATGACAAGAAAATGATTTTTAGCATTGGCCGGAATTTCGTGTTTGGTGATATTCATGTCAGTATTTTATTGTTTATATATAGTGATTGCAGTGAATATATCTAGAACCATTCTTACTTACTTATCTCTTTTCTGATTATCTAGGGTAATACTATACATGCAACTATTCCGCGTGAATTGGAGAAAAAGTACGAAGACTATTTCAAAGAGAGTTAATGTTTTTTAATGACAAATTTTGAACTGTGTGAATCATCGATTTGGAATCGGATCACAAATCTGCGGCTTCATCTATATTTTACTGATGAAACAAGACATATGTTATCTGATAAGACAATATCTTTGTCACAGTATTCATTTGTTCGTTTTGATGAAGTTCACGACGGTTCGGCTTACAGGAGATGTGAAACAGGTGCCTTTTTCTATTAAACGCGTGGGTTATAATTATAGTATATATTTTCTATAATTCTTAAACGTTTGTCTTCCTGTGCAATTCCAGCTGACCTGTTAGGTATAATAGTCAAAGTTGGCAGAATTCAGCACATTACTCTTGTTGATAGAGCTAGGCGTCCATATTCTTATTTAGAATTCACTCTCAGGGATATCAAGTAAGTTGTTTTGAGATAGTATATGCATTTGATTTATACTGTTTCGATTTTCTTGCCATGTAGATAAACAAAACTGTATGTTTAGTGGTTTAGGGTTAGAATGCGCAGCTTGGAATCATTTAGCCATCAGATTTGAAACTTTGTGGGTTGCTTTTCGTCGAAGTAATATGATACTGTGTTGTCTAAGGTTCTGGAGCATGTGCAGGATGCGAAGTTGGTAGTTTACTTTGTATGTTTCTAGCTTTGGTGATATCTTTAACATCTTATTGTCATAATCATAAATTTGTAGGATATTATCGAGTGCACTCAAAAGATTATGTATCCGATATGTTATTCAATCCTTATATACCTGGAGTGTTTCATGGTAGACAAAAGTGAGTTTCGAGACAGTCTTTTAAGTGATTTATGAAGAGTTGGATTGATATAATCTAAATTTAATTGGCATTGTTAATAATTCTGTGTAAATGCTAATGATTTCTTTTGTACTCTGATTGTTATATCAAATGGTAACATATTTTTATTGTTTTGTTTTTGCTTATGCTTACATCTGATAAACAGGTTTATTATGTCTGGCGATGATGTTAAAGTCGAAGATGAGTATGAAGAAGATTAATGTGATGACGATATGACGGACTCTGATCATATTTAGTCCATTTTTATTTTAATGTTTATCGTACTTTAAGTACTTCAAATTACATCTTTTTTTTTGTGGCGGTGAAAAATTAAATTATGTAACATATATATATGTGTGTTCATGATTAGTTTAAGACTAAAATTAGTATAGGTTAAACACATATTAAATAACAATAAGAGTGGCTAATCTCAATATTTCAATACTTAATGGCAAACCGAATTTGTGATACACGATTTAAAAATAACCTTCCGTCCGCGCAGGATTGGAGAATAAAATTGAATAGATACTGTAAAGGGAGGAGAATGAAACTTGTGAGACTTGAATGTAAGGATTAGACGAAGAATTGAACCTCTTAAAGTAGAGGTGTAAGTACTCTGATACGAGATCATATTTGGTTACCTAAAGCTCCTATAGCAGAACTGTTGGCAGACACAACCATCTTTATAGGAATTCCTTTAGAATTTGGAACCAAGAGGTTAAAGTACAAACCTTTGAGACTCGACCGTAACAACTAGACAAATAATTGTAACTCTTAAAGTAGAAGTGTTAAGACACTGAATCTCATTTGGAGATGAAAAAAATACATGTATAGATGGAGATCTAATGACAAGCACCGACGACGAAAGATCGGGATGGAGCCTTATGATAAAGAAGTCTCAATTATAGACACACGAGAGCAAAACACCATCAACCTACTAGCAATGGGCAGATGACACAGCATGTCGAACAAAAGTTTGATTTGAGGCATCAGCGAAAAACACAGTTTGTTACCTTCAGTCCCATGAGGTTCCAATAATGAGAGTAGGGGAGGGGAAGTCGAATGGTCGCAGCGTTGTCAGGTCCACAGAGTCTTAACTGATTATTTATGTTGACATTCCCAATTCATTCATAAATCAAAATAAAGAAATAAAGGAAAAGTGGGAGGCTCAAATGCAAGAATTAGACGAATGATTGAACCTCTTAAAGTACATCTGTTCATATGTTAATGTTCGACCAGATATGACAAGAGTAATATTGTTGCCTGATGTATTTAATTATATCACTGTATAATTTTTGTTTTATTATGGCTTAAATTTGTACTTATAATAAATAAATAAAACTAATTAGGTTTTAATAACCATTATAGAACTGCTTGACCAGTAACTCACAAGCTATACAAGGGAAAACATCTAATCTGCTTAATAATTAGAAAATATGTTTTCTTACTCCACATCAAAAATTGTAAACTCTAGAATATATTTACCAAAAAGATCTTTGCGGATGAATATTCAAATTATGATAACATATCAAAGATATCAACCTTCTATCAGGGACTAATATGATGCTAACGGAGAGAGATAACAACAATGTAACTGCAAGATATCAAGAATTATTTTAGACCAACGGTCAACTGAAAGATACTAGCGAGATTGTATGGTTGAATGTTCCAACTGTAAACTTAATACCCGTAACATAAATATCAAATAGTTTAGAGTGAAAGTTTCCTTCAACCAGCATATAATTAAACACTAAATAAACATCAAAATAGAATTAAACTTCGGATCGTATAAACACGCATCATTAACCTAAAGACCAATTTATTAAGTTGCAATTAGGACTGTACTTAGAACATATTCTAGACCTCATGCTTTCATAAACCACATTCATATCGATCCTTAAACTAGAACACATAACCTATGTATTTCTTGCCAACTAAAAAGATGTTCGCCAGATTATTATCCCCTTTTGACAAAAATAGAAGACCTAAAACAAATCTATTATACGAATATCATATCTTGACTACCAGGTTTTAGTTTGCATGTTTTTCCAAATAATAGCAGGAATAAGGGGACTTAGAAACATACAGCCTCATCCGCAAGGATGTAACTCATGTTCATTCCATGGCCGGGAAAATGGATTAATATGATGTTTGTGAATTTCAAAGATGTGAACTTATTTTATGATTGATGCTAACCTGAAGGCAAAAGTTGATGTGTACCAAATACTATAAAATCTAATATTAATATTCGTGACACTTTATATTTAATGGTTTTAAATAAATATAAAATAAAATCAAAAATAACTGGTGTCTATGATATGAAGAGGTATGACTCAATCGACGTTATTTTGTTCTTGCACTATAAATACTTATATTCTAGGTCATATTCTCTCTAAAGTTTCTCCAAATTTTGAGAATGGCTGGTGATAGTTTGTTGAGTGAGCTTCATACTAGAAAAAACGATTGGAAAATCATGGTGAAGGTTTTGAAGCGTTGCGAGTCCACAGATTCACAAGACCACAAGTGGATGGATTTCATCTTGGTCGACGAAGAGGTAAGAACACATGTAGATTTAGTGTTGAAGTGGTTACAAAGTTCGTGTACTGTTGGAAATCATTTTTTTGAATACTTCAAACGTGTTATGCAAGAAGGAGAGTGGATTGAAATAGATAATTTCTTTGTGAACCGAGCAGATCTGAACAGTACATTCAGGCTGACTAAAAAAAATCTCAAGATCGTTTTTAACCAGAATACAAGGGTCTTGGGTTTGAACCCTATCACAGAAAATGATTTCCTCAAGTTTTTGCAATTTGAAGAGAATGTCAACAACACGTGTTGCAGAACTTACCCCGTTGGTAAGTTGAGATATTACATTTTTATATGCGATCATATGTTTGGTTTGTTTGATAAGCGATTTCAGAGTTTTAATGATTATAAGTAGATCTGATTGGAGCTATCGAATCGGTGGAGCAACGCAAACGTTACATAGAGAGACAGGTTTTCAAACAGTGTATTAGATTTCGTATTAGGAACTACAAATAACTTAATCTGGTGGTATGAAGGTTGTATAATGATTGGGTTAGCTGTTGATTAAAATATTTATATTACAGTGATGTTGTGCTGGATCTTGCTGCTTTTGGAGATATCCTTGAAGAATTCTATCGACAGTGGTCATCGACGTCTAAAGACATGATTGTGTGTGTGTTTACAGATTGGAAGATTCTTCGTCTGGGAGGTTAGTTTAAACAAATTTAACATT
Organism: Sisymbrium irio; assembly: GCA_000411075.1. Classification (NCBI taxonomy): domain Eukaryota; kingdom Viridiplantae; phylum Streptophyta; class Magnoliopsida; order Brassicales; family Brassicaceae; genus Sisymbrium; species Sisymbrium irio. The sequence goes on from KE153922.1 coordinate 116,167, forward strand.
GATTTTGTTCGATGACTAATATTTTATATGCAACTATTAGGTGATGTTACCATTCAAGATGTTGGAGGGATATCGAGATTTTGCTTTGATCCAGATATCAACTAAGTTGAGAATTTTCGCTATATGTAAGATGAAAACCAGAGTTGTTGTCCACTGCATTATATGTATAATTCTTAAGTATGACTGATATTGCTGATCTTTTTTCCATCGATCATCTGAACGACAAAATCAAGAAAGCAGCTGCTGACAGGGCTTTGACTAATTAATATTGTTAATTTTTATCGAGTTCTTATTTAAACTCTTAAATGGAGTATTTGTGACTGTTCTCTAAGTAGTGTGGTTAATATTGGGTTTTGATTTTATTCAAATGTTTTATAAGAGCTTTTCAAGTATATTGATATCTAATCATGTGGTTTTCATCGAGTACCATTCTTAGTATATGTCGTGTATTGTTTTTCAAATTCAAATGCCACTATTATTATAAGACACAACTACAACATGAGAACTGGATGGATCTATCAAATGTGAAAATCAAACATTATAATTTTTTAATAAAGAGTTGTGATTAGTTTGAAGACTAAAATTTAATATAGATTAAACAAATATCAAGTAACTATTAGAGTGAATAGTCAGGATGTTCTAATATTTAATGAAAAGTAAAAATTTTGATACAAGATTTAAAAACAGTTGATATTGGTTAAACAACTATCGAATAACTATTAGATTGTATATTAAACTAGATATTCGCTATGTTTTACTCCCTCCGTTTCTCAATGTTTGTTGTTTTGGAGATTAAATTTTGTTTCAGTTTATTTGATGTTTTAAGACTTTTGATGTAAACATAATTAAAAAATTTAATTAGAAAAATTATCATTGGTTCTAATTTGAACAAGTAACAAAAACCTACTTAAATGATTATAATTACTTTTATGATTGTATGCTTTTAATAAAATAATTTTTTTCTTAATTTTTGTAATTTGAACTAAAACAACAAATAATAAGAAATTGAGGGAGTGATACTTAATAACAAGAGAAATTGGCAGTAGAAAGTTGTAAAACAAACTTCCGCCCACGCAGGAAACGAACTGACGAAATAATGTGGTGGTGTTTGTTTGGAGTCGAAAAGATATGAAGAGAATAAATGCTGCTTTATGCACTTAGCTCGATGAGTTTATCGAAATAATTGTGTGTATTAACATTTGTAAACTAAAGAGCAGAAAAAATTTCGGATTCAGAATCAATGTCCAGATATGCAATGCCATAATTTTAATGAGTATAACAGATTTATTACGACTTTATAAAGTGTGCAGTATTTTACTTGTGTCAGAGTGTTGATTTATGGAAAATATCGAAATAAATTTTGAGAAAATGGATTAATATGATATATATATATATATAAGTTTCAAAGATGTGAACTTATTTTTTTATTGATGCTAAATTGATGAGTACAGTATCTTACTAGATCTTATACCAATATTCGTGCGGCTTTGTATTTTACGGTTTTAAATAATAATAAAATAAAAACAAAAAGATAACGGTGACTGTAATATAAAAAATATGACCCAGTCGACGCATTTTGTCCTTGCAATATAACTCTAGGTCAAATTCTCTCTAGACTTTCTCCAAAATTCATATTGAGTCGTTTGGCTTTGCATCTCTTTGTAGAGGTTTATACTCAACGCACACAGGCACATAATCTCTTCTTCTCTACATATTCCTTTGAGAGATGGTCTCTTTGACCAAATCAGATCTTCGGGTATCCAAACTCACAGACATTACGATATGGTTATTTTTCAAACGAGATTACCATGACAAGGACATGGTTTTTAGCATTGGCCGCAATTTCGTGTTTGGTGATATTCATGTCAGTATTTTATTGTTTATATATAGAGATTGCAGTGAATATCTCTTTCCCATTCTTACTTACTTATCTCTTTTCTGATTATCTAAGGTAATACTATACATGCAACTATTCCACATGAATTGGAGAAAAAGTACGAAGACTATTTCAAAGAGGGTCAATATTTTTAATGACAAAATTTGAAGTGTGTGAATCATCTATTTAAAATCGGATCACAAATCTGCGGTTTCATCTATATTTTATTGATGAAACAAGACATATGCTATCTGATAAGACGATATCTTTGTCACAGTATTCTTTTGTTCGTTTTGATGAAGTTCACGATGGTTCGGCTTACAGGAGATGTGAAACATGTGTCTTTTTCTATTAAACGTGTGGGTTATAATTATAGTAAATATAATATATAATTCTTAAACGTTTGTCTTCTTGTGCAATTCCAGCTGACCTGTTAGGTATAATAGTCAAAGTTGGCAGACTTCAGCACATTACACATGTTGATAAAGAGAAGTGTTCATACACTTATTTAGAATTCACTCTAAGGGATATCAAGTAAGTTGTTTTAAGATAGTATATGCATTTGATTTATACTGTTTCTATTTTCTTGCCATGTAGATAAACAAAAGTGTCTGTTTAGTGGTTTAGAGTTAGAGTGCGCAGCTTGGAATCATTTAGCCATCAGATTTGAAACTTTGTAGGTTGCTTTTCCTCGAAGTGGTATGATACTGTGTTGTCTAAGGTTCTGGAACATGTGCACGATGCGAGGTTAGTGGTTTACTTTGTATGTTTTCGAGCATCGGTGATATCTTTAACATCTTATTGTCATAATCATTAATTTGTAGGATATTATCGAGTACACTCAAAAGGTTATGTATCCGATATGTTATTCCATCGTTATATACCTGAAGTGTTTCGTACTAGACAAAGGTGAGTTTTCAGATACTCCTCTAAGCGATTTATGAAGAGTTGGATTGATATAATCTAAATTTAGTTTGCATTGTTAATAATTATGTGAACATGCTAATGATTACTTTTGTACTCTGATTGTTATATCAAACGGCAACATATTTTGATTGTTTTGCTTTTGCTTATGCTTACATCTGATAAACATGTTTATTATATCAGCTGATGATGTCAAAGTCGAAGATGAGTATGAAGAAGATTAATGTGATGACGATATGACAGACTTTGATCATATTTAGTCCATTTTTATTTTAATATTTATCGTTCTTTAAGAACTTTAAATTATTATATATATATATGTGTGTTTCATGATTAGTTTAAGACTAAAATTTAGTGTAGGTCAAACATATATTAAATAATAAAAAGAGTGGATAATCTCAATATTTTAATATTTAATGGCAAACCGATTTTACAATTTAAAAACGACATTTCGTCCGTGCAGGACGCGGGCACAGCCCTAGTAATAGTAATAATAGTAGTATATTTATAAAATCTATGATTGAACTGCATTCTAGTTTTTTTTGGTATCTCTAATAGAGAGAAAAACAAAATTATTCCCATCTTCAATTCCCCTCCCCACGTCAGAATCACCTCAAAGACGGCAACCGATTTTTCTCCCCCCTTTCCTCAAGTCTAAACATAATATAATTAAAAAATAAAGTAACAAAAGAAAGTGCTTCCCCTCTCCGGTGACTCTTTCTTCTGCCTTCTCTACTACCGAACTTTTCGCTTATTCTCTAAACCCATTTCCAACAACCACCTCTGGATTCCTTTCCCTCTTCCCTCAATTCCATGCTTCATCTCTCTTCCATGAACAATACTTTCTTCATCATCCGATCCGATTAAAACCTCTTTCCCCACATGCATCCCTTCTGTTGCGTGTCGACTGTCTCCGATCGCTCTCCTTCGATGCCGTTACCAGAACAACCACCACCGCAATCGCAACCGCCTTTTGGTATGACGCGATCCGAACCGATGATGACTCGATCTGCTTCACAGAGTTATAACCACCAATCGAATCACCAAATCCTCCATAGCCTCTCATTCAACCACCAGAGTGACGTGGCGAACCGGTTAGGGTTAGCGATTAGAGAACCACCGGTTGATGTGAAGATTAACGATATCGTTGGGAATGGAATCGCTGGGATATTGCATAAATGGGTGAATTACGGTAGAGGATGGAGATCAAGGTGGTTTGTGCTGCAAGATGGTGTGCTTTCTTATTATAAAATTCATGGACCTGATAAGATCTTTGTTAGTCCTGAAACTGAGAAAGGATCTAAAGTTATTGGTGAAGAGTCGGCTCGTATGATCTCTAGGCATCATAAGCATGGTGGAAGTAGTAGTGGTTGTACTAGTCAGCAACTCCGTCGTAAACCGTTCGGTGAAGTTCATCTCAAGGTTTGGATTCTCGATTTCAATAGGAGTTGTTGAGCTGTTGATTAGTGGAAGGGAATTGCATAAAGTTTAGGAGAATAATGGAGTATTGGTTTTTCTAGTTGTATATATTACTCTCTCTGTTTGATATTTTAGAGAATTTCAAAGATGTTTTCACTTTTGTAGGTAAAGTTTTAACTTTATAAAAAAGTGTGTTGTGTCACTAAATTATATGTTACTATGTTTTTATTTATAATTAGTTGAATTGGTTTTAGTTTACATCTTTATTCCTCTGTTTTAGTATTTGATATTTTAGAGAAAGTTTGTTGTTTCAAAGATGTTTTCACATTTCTAGGTAAAGTTTTGACTTTATAAAGTGTGTTGTCACTAAAACATCATCATAGAGGAGGATTTTTCAACACATGTGTATTATATACTGTGATCACGTTTTGAAAACTTCTGTCATCGCGTAGGTTGGAACTGAATTGTAGTTTTTTTTGCTTCAAACATCAATTATATTGAAACAGAGGAGTATTTTTGAACACATGTATAGTGTATAGTGTATAGTGTAATCACGTTTTGAAAACTTCTGTCTTTTGGTGTGGTTTAAGCTAAATTGTACTCTCGTAACTCATATGTGCAGGTATCTTCAGTGCGGGAGAGTAGATCAGATGATAAGAGGTTTTCGATATTCACTGGAACCAAGAGGCTACACTTGCGAGCAGAGACGCGAGAGGACCGAACAACTTGGGTTGAAGCATTGCAAGCTGTTAAAGATATGTTTCCAAGGATGTCTAATAGTGAATTGATGGCTCCGACCAACAATTTGGCCATGTCGACGGAGAAGCTTCGGCAACGGTTGATTGATGAAGGAGTTAGTGAGTTAGCTATTCAGGACTGTGAGCAAATTATGAGGTCTGAGTTCTCAGCACTTCAGAGCCAGTTGGTGCTTCTCAAGCAGAAGCAATGGCTTCTCATTGATACCCTTAGGCAGTTAGAGGTATTACAACTTCCACAGTAGATCAATCAGAAATTTTTTGATGATTGCTAAAGTTTGTTTGTGCTGCTTAACTTTTTGATTTAGACTTCATGTTGACTTCGATACTCTCAATGATTTCTTGAATAAAGATCAATCAGAAAATTTTAGATGATTGGAAGTTATGTTAGTGCTGCTTAACTTTTTGATTTAGACTTCATGTTGTCTGCAATAATATACGTACAACAGGTAATATTGTTTTGGAGTGACCTGTAATGTTATAATGGTGCATCTTTCGTGTTTATAGTTTTTTTTCAAATCCTGCAAAGTCTTGCGAGAGATTTTATTACTCTCTACTTGTTTATTTGTTATCTCTTCCGTATATACTATGCTAAGAAACTGTTCTTCGTGGATGAATCTCTAGACAGAAAAGGTAGATCTGGAGAACACAGTTGTAGATGAGAGTCAAAGACAGGCTGAAAATGGAGGTTCCAATGATTTAAGAAATGAGAAGTTCAGTGGTAAATAGTCGAGCTTACTATTCGTTAGTTTCGCATTTTCCTTCATATAAGTTTTTCAATTGACTTGGTTCGTTTTATCTCAGAAGGGACTGCCACTGAATCAGATGATGATAATGAACGAGGTGATGCGGAAACTGATGAGGAAGACCATACCTTTTTTGATACACGTGATTTTCTTTCTTCAAGTTCTTTCAAGAGTAGTGGTTCTGGCTTTCGGACATCATCGTTTTCTTCAGATGATGATGGGTTTATGTCGGAAGATGATATTGATCCTTCCATTAAGTCTATTGGATGCAATTACCCACGCGTCAAAAGGAGGAAGAGTTTACCTGATCCGGTTGAAAAAGAGAAAAGTGTTAGCCTTTGGTCAATGATCAAAGACAATATAGGAAAAGATCTCACAAAAGTCTGCCTACCTGTTTACTTCAACGAGCCACTATCTTCTCTACAAAAGTGTTTTGAGGATTTGGAATATTCATACCTTCTAGACCGAGCATTCGAATGGGGCAAAAGGGTAAAGCATCTACATGCTTGCACCATTTGAAAAACCCTTACGATACCATCTTGAATATCACTCAGTACGTAATATTTTTTACAGGGAAATAGCCTCATGAGGATTCTTAATGTAGCTGCTTTTGCTGTGTCTGGATACGCGTCAACAGAAGGAAGAATCTGCAAACCTTTTAACCCATTGCTAGGTGAAACATACGAGGCAGATTTTCCAGACAAAGGCCTTCGATTTTTCTCTGAAAAGGTTTCATCTCACAACGTGCAGATGCTTTTTTTTTTTAATTGTATTTACTCATTAAGCAACAGCTATTCAGACCTCTTATTCGTTTTGGTGTCAGGTCAGTCATCATCCTATGGTTGTGGCATGCCATTGCGATGGCACAGGATGGAAATTCTGGGGAGACAGCAACCTTAAGAGCAAGTTCTGGGGTCGGTCGATTCAGCTTGATCCTGTTGGTGTATTGACTCTGCAATTTGATGATGGAGAAATCCTTCAGTGGAGTAAGGTACTAATCAAATTTACTAAGCAGATAAGCATTTTATAATGTTCTTTGTTCACTAATAACAATTATAACTCTTAGGTGACTACATCAATATACAATCTCATACTTGGTAAACTGTACTGTGATCACTATGGTACTATGCGTATTGAGGGCAGTGCTGAATACTCTTGTAAACTTAAATTCAAAGAGCAGTCGATCATTGACCGAAATCCTCACCAGGTACTTTGTTTTAACATGCTAACACTTGAAATGAGTTTTATTCTGATAAATGTATAACGAATTTAGGGCATGTGACAGGTTCATGGTATAGTTCAAGACAAGAGTGGGAAGACAGTGGCAACGATGTTTGGGAAATGGGATGAGAGCATGCACTATGTGACAGGTGATTGTTCTGGTAAAGGGAAAATGAGCGAAGCCATGTCAGGAGCTCAACTTCTCTGGAAACGGAGCAAACCTCCTGGAAACGCAACAAAATATAATCTAACACGTTTTGCTATCACGTTGAATGAACTTACGCCTGGGCTTAAGGTGATTACTGCAGAGAATTTCTGTATTATTTTCATAAATTGTTTTTTAGTGAGATATTGAGACCTGAATGAGGTGTGGATATAGGAGAAGCTTCCACCGACGGATTCAAGGCTGAGACCGGACCAGAGGTATCTAGAGAATGGAGAGTTTGAAATGGCCAACACAGAGAAGTTGCGGTTGGAACAACGACAACGTCAGGTAAATACAAGTCTAACCACGCGTTCACATTTGGTTTGGTTATTCAGTTTTGAGAAAGTCATACCAAATAGGCAAATAGTACAGTTCTGATTTGTTTTCAGTTGTTCGGGTTTTAAATAAAAGAACAGTGATAAAATTAAATTACCTTCGTTAATTTGAATTAATATATTTTTGGACAGTTAAAAAGAAACGGCTAGCGCTTTTTTTTTTAAAAAAAAACGACAGCATTTTTGGGTATGGGTTTTATATATTTTGGGATCTGAAGTTTTCGTGCTGGACTCTTTGTTTATTTTTTAATGACTATATTTGTTAAATTTCATATAAAATATGACCTATTTTATGTTTTTAGGATAATGAAAATAGAAAATATTATCTTCATTAATTTCAATTAATATTTTTTTTCAGACAGTTAAAAACTTAGCTAGTTCCTTTTTCTTCTAAAAATTTGACACCATTTTTGGGGTTTATATATTAGGATCTCAAGGTTGTGCGTTCTAGACAATTTGTTAATTTTTTAAAAATATGACACTTCTGTTAATTTCCGTTTAAAATATAAAGTTCTAATGAAATTATGGTTCATAAGGTTGACTTGCACTATTGTTATGGTTCAGTTGGGGTGGTTTCGGTCTCTGTAATGTTGGTTCAGTTGGGTTTTTATGCGTATCCTGGAGATTTACAATCTCATTGAAACTGACATGATCTATAAACCTGCCTGCTGTGTTGCACACAGGCTAGGAAAATGCAGGAGAGAGGATGGAAGCCGAGGTGGTTCACCAAAGAGAAAGGAAGCGAGGCTTACCGATACAAAGGAGGGTACTGGGAAGCTCGCGAGAGTGGTTCATGGGAAGACTGCCCAGATATCTTCGGTCACATCGATTCCGAACAACAAATAGAGTGAATAAGCATAACCTGCAATTCTGGTCTCATCGATTCTTAAATAATATTTTTTTTTCGTAGAGTTTGTTTTTTTTTGGTCTAAGTTTTAACGTTTTTCTTTCATCTTATTATTCTTTACTCGCAAATTTGCGTTACAGGACATTTCGTTGTCTTTTCTTTTTTTAATCAAAAGAAAGTTCAACGCATGCACAAATTTGTCCAATCCTGGTAAGTGGATGAATATGCTGTAAGTCATAATTGGCAATATTGAATAAGCAACATGAAGAAAGTTACTTAACTTAATATGTGCAAGAGTTGCGACTGTACAAGGGTCACTGTATTAAGTGATTTTATTTTCTTAGTACATTAAAATGAGGGAATTCTACTCAAATATATATATATGTACGCTGTTCGTACGTTCATGGATGTGTGCATGCTTCGCTTATATGGGCATATGAGGCAATTCTCATTATTGGAGAAAATATGAGAATAGAAGATTCGATGGTGGAGAGATTCCTTTACTACTTTGGGCTATTTTGGGTTGGAGGCCGGAAGAGATACAATGTTGATGTTGTGTTGGAGAACGAGAAGAAAACTACCGGAAAGATATGTTTTATTAATTTCAACAACGATATAATAGAAATTTGTTGAGTATACTTGTTATGATAAACTTGTTAGTGACGTTATGGTAGACTTTTGTAAACGTAGAATTGTTATTTGTTATGGTAGTCTTGTTACCGGCAGAAGAGATTGTTGACATTGTTCAGTTATCAGACCCGAACCCTCGTACTCATTCAGGTGATGATCGGATTCCTTTTCAGACTGATTCTCTCAAGTGAGAAATAGATCTTGTAGGCTTTTCTATTTTTGGCCGCTACCACGTTAGGACATTGCAGTAGGAGTGTATTTTTTGTTGTAAGCTTGTATAATTTGTTGTCGCACACCTATAAACAACTAACATCTTACATATATTTTTTTAGGACCACTTTTGCAAATGACCCGGTCTTTAAAAAATATAATCAGGTTATGGTAGACTTATGTAATCGGGTTACTCTATGTTATGGTAGACTTGCTTCAATCATGTTATGTTATGATAGACTTATTATCAGAGGTTATGATAGAGTTATTACTAAGTTATGATAGATTAATTATTATGTTTTGGTAGACTTATAAATACAACCTCTTACGCATAAATTTATTAACATTATTATACAAAACAAAAAAATAACACAATAACATCCATACATTTTAGCAACTATCATACAATCTTTATTATAATACACTATTATACAGCATAGCAAATAGCACAACAAACTATGAAATGGTACACTATTACACAAATCAACAAGCAACACTCACCAAACTATAAGAAGTTAATACTATTTAGAATACACATTTTTCCGGTTATGACCCGATCGGTGGCAGTTAGAACACAAGTGCTCTTTCCTCGGCCGCTTACGCTCCATATCAACCTCCATTTCTCCTTTCATACGTAAGAGCTTTGGTCTTCCTGGTGGTTGACGCACGAAATGAAGACAACAAACTTTCTTAACCAAATCTTCTGGTACGCGGATCGCAATATCTCTTGGCATAACGACCTTTGAGTTAGCATTGTACAAGTACTCTTTAAAGAAGTATGTATGGAAAACAGAGACCCGTGAAACCATCGATGCTTATGCTGCTGCAATGACATGTACACAAGGTATCTTACCCAAATCAAACCTATGACATGTATATTGTTTGGTTCTCAAATTTACCACATGCAAGATTGATCATTTTGAGACTTCTTTCTGATACGCATCTATTATCTTATCATGTCTAATACTTTGACTGCTCAACTTTTTCCTGATTTAAAACCAAATAAACATGTAAACAAATCTATCATTTAATTAAATAAATCTATCATAATGTGGTCAATAAATCTATTGTATCGTAAAATAAATCTATCATAATGTAGTAAATAAATATACCATAACGTGATAATAAATCTATCATAACGTGATAAAATATGTGAATGTTATACCTCGAGTAATTTCTCCATGCCGGCTGTAAGGGTTGTACTCATTAAGCTTGCATTATGTCTCCTTATAGCGAACCATCTAGTTAACATCGACATAATAGCTTCCATAAGTTACATTATTGGATAACCTCGGCATGTGAGAGAGCTTTATTTATTGATTCAGCTATGTTGCTTGTCGTGAATTGTACTTATCCTCTGGGAAGTGAACTCGGCTCCACATACGAATATCAGCTTCTTGTAAATATGCATGAAGAGCGGGATCATAAGCTTTAATCTGCTGAAAGTACTCATTAAACTCTACAACCCTATATGCTGATGCTGCCTTCTTCACTAGTCCAAAATAATCTCCAGCTTTGAATTTCAACAAGATGTTCTTACACAAATGATATATACAAATACCATGACTAGCAAGTGGATAGACAGCAGCAATCACATTCCCAATTGATTTATGTCTATCCAAAATAATGACAAGTCCTTCATTGTCTGGGATAACTCGGTGTAATTGTCTAAAGAACCATTTACATGACTCATCATTCTCTGTATCAACTACACCGAAAGCTATAGGAAAAATGTTAAAGTCTCCATCTTGGGTTGTGGCAACAAGTAGTGTACCTTTATATTTGCCGTTGAAATACGTTCCATCAATGACAATCACTTTCCTCATGTACCGAAAGCCTTCGATGCTTGCACCAAATGCAAGGAAGATGAACTTGAACCTATTTTTCTCGTCCACTTCAAGTTTTATAAGTGTCCCAGGACTTGCTCGCCTAATCATGTATAAGTAGGACGGAATATCTTCGTACCCATTTTCTGAGCTTCCTCTTACCAATTCTTGTGTACTCTTCAATATGTGATGAGCTTTGCAATACTAGAGCTGTATTAGAAACAATTATGATGGATAAACACAAGAGTATTAATGATAGTTCTATTAAAACGTAAATTAAATCTATCACAATGGTTAAGTCTACCACAACATGATTCATAAGTCTACCACAACATAAATTAACTATACCACAATTGATTAAGTCTACCACCATATGATTAATAAATCTACCGTCATATGATTAATAAGTCTACCACTACATAATACCTGAGAGAATTTGTAGATTAAGCAGCGGATTAGAGAAAAATTAAGATTAAGAGATTTCCAAGAATTAGAGAGAAGAGATTTCTCATTTAGAGAGAGAGTAAAGAAGGAGTTAATTTTCTAAAATATTATTGTTGCATACAATTGAATATAGAGATTGGGAAGAGGGAGAATAAATAAATAAACACAGACTAGTGGAGACTATTTCTAAAGGCTACAAAATATAAATTCAAAATATCTTAGAGCATCAACAATGCATGTATCTTTTATAACTTTTTGTCATTAAAATATTGAAAAGAAAATAAAAGGATGAAAGAGAAATTGGGGACGTCTCCTGTATAGGAGATATAAGAGATTGTATTTAACAAATTTCTCTCTTACCTTTCAATGTGTCAGTATGTAATTGGTTTATTTTATTTAACTAAAAGAAATTATATAATTCGTTTATAATAAAATAATACTCCCTCTTTCATAAATTGATGTTTTCATTTATTTTTCTTGTTTTTAATAGATTGATTTTAGATTTAATCAAAGTGGTAGTCAATGAGAATAATTAATAATCAAACTTAATTTCTGTCAAAAATACATACTTTTTGTCAAAAGTAATATTATTAAATTATTTTTTATATGTTAAAGTAACTAAAAAGGTAATTATTAAATGTTTGTCTTAATATGTGTGAAATGACTAAAAATCAATTTATGAAAAACAGAGGGAGTATTTAGAAAACTGTATTTTGACTACTCAGCGTTGATGATGCTCTTATCTCCAACGGACGTATGGATAATTCCTCGTGGATGGGTTTTTGAGGATGAAATCCCGTGGATGGGTTGTCTTGGATAAATTATGTGGATATGTTTCTCAGACCATCCAATGATTCAACTCCTCTAGATGCATCTTCTTTCTCTTCTTTCATCTTTGCCATTCATGTCTTCATGTCTTCAGATTGTTGCTTGAATACCAATTTAACAATACACATATTCCACATTTGTTCAGAGCATTGGTTACATGACTTGCCAAAACAGTCGGTCTAACACCACCAACAAAACCTTTGTACATATGTCCTAATCTCTGATGTGTTGCTTGACGTGAACGGTCCGAACGCTAGGTGACAGAATGAGAGTACCCTCCAACATAAACTTTGATATCTAAAATGGAGCCTTCCATCTCCAAGAGTCCTAGCACGAACTCTCTATGTACATCCTTTGACCCAACATTGAACCGTCAACAAGATTGGTGATGAGTAGGTGACATTAAATTTCAACTTATGTGCAACTGAAAGCGTCTTCATTCGCATCTCAAATTCTTCCTTTGATTCATAACGTTGGCCAACCACAAAATCAACTGAAGACATTTCTAGCTTCATAAACTCAGGTATAGATGACAAGCCTTTCATCTTTTGCTGTTCACCTCACATATATTCTTCTTCTGAGAATCTTCCACTGGTACGGTAATCTTTATCTTCTAAGCTTGCACGATCTGGACCATCATAGTAGTCAAATCGAGACTCATCTTATTCTTCCTCATTAAATTCGACTGATCTACTCCTCCTTTTCCCATAACCACAATCACCCCCTATGATCTCCTTGATCTTCTGCGAAGACTTCCTCTGCTCCTTGATCTCCTTGATCGTTTTCGAAGACTTCCTTCAGAAACCAAACCATGAACAGATCCTTTAGCATCTTTCTCAAAAATCTCCACGCATAGACGAACGGTTTCATTCTTAAATTGTTGCCAAAATTGAGACAGCTGTCTAGAATTGAGAAAGAAAACCGGAGGAGTATCTTGAGACAATTTGTTGGAATACTTATTCGAGACCATGTAACTCAAAACCTTACAACTCTTTTGATCCAAACCAAAATCTTCACACCATTTGACGGAAATCGGCGTAAGAGGTTGTCGGATTTGCCTCTAAAATATACTCCACCTTTATTTATCCATGAAAAAGATCCATCTATTTCCCTCAAAGCTCCATCTCCCACAAACCAAATGTACTTGCTCCATTGAAATTTACAACCATAAAGGAGAAGAACTCAGGACTGAACACCGAAAATAAAAAAGCACTGAGTTTTGATACTCAGTGGAGAAAATTAAGAAGAGAAATGGTGGAAAACAAAGCAAAAAAAAAAAAAAAACACAGAAGAGAAAAAGGAGGTGCGGCCAAACCTAGTTTCCATTGACGAAGAAGATAGAGTTATTGCAAGGATAAAATCGTCATTTCACCCTCTCCAAAGTAAATAAGTCTACCACCAAACTTTATTTGTCAAATAAATCTACCAACATAGCCATGATAATTATATCATTTTCAGCATGTTTGAGTAAATATCGAATACATAAATCTATCGCAATAAGAAAAAAGTCTACCATATCTTTGTAAGTTTATCATCATGAAATATATATCTACCACAACATACATTCATACAAAAGTCTACCATAAAAAAAAAATGTATCACATGCCTCTAAGTCTACCATCACTAAAATAAATATACCATCTCTATGTAAAATAAGTCTACCACCATTAAGAATAAATCTATCACTCTAAATTAAGTCTATCGTCAAATAAAAATAAATCTACCATTCAGATTAATAATTCTATCATTCGAGAAAGAAGTCTACTATTCCAAAAAAAATCTACCATCATATCAAAATAAATCTATCGTTCCCAAATATGTCTACCACAACGTATAAAAATAAGTTTATCGGTTCCCTTATAAGTCTACGGACTGTAAAATAAGCTTACAGCCTCAAAATAAATCTATAATCAAAACAACGGTAGACTTATTCGGTTTTTCACGGATTTTTGAGAAATTTATGAATGACATTTTCGATATTACGGTTGTTGTCAACACATGCAGAAATGGTAAAAAATAGGTACAAAACATTCGTCAAGTAATTACAAATGATTGGCACTACTTGAGTCATTTTCCAATGATTGGAGATTACTTTAGTAAACTTCCCTTCATATTATTACTAAAATGATTTAAAAGACCTAATAAAATTATCTACAAATCTTGTAAAACAATATTTAACATCTTAAAACATTTAAAACATTTTCTATCATTTATAAGAGGTTATAAAACTATTTAAAAAGGTTTAGAAATAATTTTATAAAATCTTTTATAAGACATTTATAAAAAAAGATAAATTATTGTAAAATGATTTATAAGATTTATAAGTCATTATAAAATAATATTTAACGTAAAAACTAGATTTTACAAGTCTTTTAAAATTTTTGTAAACCATTGTGATTAAAGAACGTACATTTGACATATGAAAAATAGTTTTATAGATGATTTATCTATTATTAAATGATTTATAAGTGTTAATAAAATTATATATAAGCTCTTATAAAATTATTTATAAGCCTTTATAAAAAAAAGTAACATTCTAAAACCTATAGAACATTTTAATCATTAAAAATAGATTTTATAAGTCTTTTAAAAAATTTATGATTGAAAAACACACATATAACAACATATGACATATGGTTTTATAGACAATTTAACCATTATTAAACAATTTATACGTCTTTATAAAATAATTTATAAGTTTTTATAAAACAATTTATAAATCCTTATACAACAATATTTAACATTCTAAAACTAGATTTCACAAGTTTTATGAACTTTGTAAACCGTTGTGGCTAAAAAACACACATATGACATATGAGCTATGGTTTTATTGACAGTCTTCACGGGCCATATTCGTCGTGCTTCTTCCCTTCCTGGTGGTAGCCAGCCGAACTTCTCTACTCTGTCGAACCTTGCTTTCCATCTTTCAGGATTGTCGCAAGGACTGCTGCATTAAGGTAGCAACTTGGCTAGATATGCCTCATGTGATCCTAACCTTGGTAATATGATGCAACTTCCTCACTAGGTTACTGACCCAGGCATTCTGCACGGTGATCATTCAGGGTTGTTACAAA
The DNA here is from genome assembly GCA_000411075.1 of Sisymbrium irio. NCBI lineage: Eukaryota > Viridiplantae > Streptophyta > Magnoliopsida > Brassicales > Brassicaceae > Sisymbrium > Sisymbrium irio. Next base: position 131,507 of record KE153922.1, read on the forward strand.
GTCTCGTGCAACAGCAGCAACTGCAACGGCCTCCTCGAATGGTTTTACTTCACAGTAATTTATTTCACATCAGCAGATACAATCTCTAGCTCATCTTGCCGTGTTAGAGTCTCAGCTGTATAGCTCATGTCCTGCGCCATGTCTTAAAGCTCCTTTTGGGGTAGGTGAAGTAAGGGAACACAAACATAATTCATCTCATAGAAGTAGAAAGAAAGGGGAATTTTTCTTATCTGAGATTATTGAAGGTGATTGTTGGAGAAAAAAGAGTCGCATGAAGGTGTTTTACAGTTTGACGACTTTGTGAGGGTTAAAGGCGGTCATGTGACATTTTGTAGTCTTACTTTAGTTTGGCAAAGAGAACGTATTTGCTTTGAGTGGTCTTTTTGCTTATGAATCAGAAATCCATTCGGTTTCATGATATTCTAAAAGGTTTTAGAATGTTAAATAGTTTCTTTACGAAGGTTTATAAATTATTTTATAAGATTTTATTAATTATAAAGGTTTATATATAATTTTATATAGTTTTGTAGAACGTTATATAAGAGTTTATTAATTTTAGATGATTTGAAAGGTATCTTACAGAAACTAGAATTTTTCAAAACATAGATATCAGTCACTTGGTTAGTGTTACCTTATAAATGAATTATAAATCTGTTATAAGCATCTATAAAATATTTATAAACATCTTTAAAATATTTAATAACCTTTATAAATAGTTTTATAAACCCTTATCAATAATCTTATAACCTTTTATTTATAAACTACTATAAACCCTTATAAATAGTTTCAAATTTTGTTTATAGATCCATATGAATAATTTATATGTTTTTTATAATGTCTTAAAAATGATTTTATAAACCTTATAAATGGTTTTATAAATTCTTATACATAATTTATTATCTCATAAAATGATTTATAAATCTATTTAAAACTTTATAAACCCTTATAAAACCTTTTCAAGAATATTATATCATTAATAACTAAATTTTACAAATATTTTTAAGACTTTATAAACACTTATAAAACCTTTTAGAACATCTTAAATCAATAAAAACTAGATCTACAACTGATAAAGGTTTATAAATCATTATAAATGATTTTTAAGTTTTGGTAAAAGATTTATAAACCTTTATTAACGATTTATGTTTCCTTACCAAATGATTTATAAGATCTTATAAAATGATTTATAAGAGGTTTACAAACGTTTATAAATAAAATGATTTTATAAACTCTTATAAATACTTATAAACCCTTATAAAAAATTTATTAACTCTTACAAATTATTTTTAAATCATTATAAATTCCCAACATAGATAATAAAGTTGTTATATTATGTGTAATACAGTTTTATATGATTTATAAAGATTTTAACTTCACTTTTTCGTTTGTCCACACACCGTGCTCTCTGTACATGTATCAGTGAAGCTTGTTATATTGCAACATTGGAAAAAATGAAAATCAAGAGTAATGAATATATTTGAGTCAACATTGATACCATTGAAGCAGTTCCTGCACAAAAATGATGACCAAGAGCTATGAATTGTATGCTTCAGAATAGTAAACAAGAATATAAAGAAAAAGTATCAATTCCCACTCACATCTTAGTAAAATTCCAACATAAAACATCTCTTAACAACACTTGAAGTCTTGGTTTTCAGAGACAGTGATTTGAGTGGAACAATTCCGCCTGAGTTAAACAAAGTCTTATCGCTAAAACATTGTGTGTTTGCCGTTCAGTGCTTAACAAAACGTATTGAAGAATCTTACTTGACATCGTTTGAATGTGACCTTGTTGAACTGATCCAAGCTGCTTTCTGGTAAAACATTTCTGAGTGATATGAGAATAAAGATACTGAGACTGCAATCGCTGTCTGAAGTCCGGTTAAACACGAGCTCATAGTACTCTCCTTTTGCTGTTATCGACTGTGCAAGTAGAAAACTTAGACACTGGTAAGCTCTGTAATATTCTGATTCCTCTAACACTAAGTAGCTTTTGGTCATTCATTTTCACTGTTATATCTTTCGACAGTATTTCGAGAAACGGTATCATCCGAGTAAAAAAGGTAGAAGCTTTTGTTTTCCAGATCAAAGCAACTTTGAGACGTTTCTTTAAAGCACTCCCAAGTAAGTTCACATTCAGCATTTCTTAGCGTAGATACTAAATATTAGTACTCAGCATTTCTCAAGTTCCCTTCTCACTTCCGATGTGGGACGTTATTAACTTACACACTTTTTAGTGATTAATGCTCATGACCCATTAATCCCTACTAATCCCAATACCCTCCCTCGAGGGTCGGAGAGCAAAGACCATCTTTTTGGGCCATATTACAAGAGTGTTTGGGCCCACTCTGATACTATGTTAAGTTTCATGGACTTCCAACTCAAAACCAACTGACAATGAGTGGATTGGTCCAAGTCCTTTATATATTATTTAAGGTCCTTTCTCACATCCAATGGAACGCTATTAACTCACACACTCTTTAGTGATTAAGGTCCATGGCCCATTAATTTCTACTAATCTCAATATAGACACTAAAGATTAGTACTTGAAGATTTCAATCTGATTCTTGCAGGTTGTCTCGCGGAAAGTGATATCTTCAAGCTACGGGAAACAAGAAGCGACAGTAGGAGGAAGTGAGGAGACGATCAGTGGTGACGGTGGCGGAGAACAAGAAAATGGTGGTGATGACGATGATGTTACAGGTCGTGGTAATTGTGACGGAGGGGGACGAGGTGAAAGCTGTAGAAGAAGACAATGACGAAAAAATTGGGATTGATTTTAAAATTTTAATCAAGCCGGTGACGACCAGGGGCAAAGAGAAGATGAAAATTTTATTTGTTATGGTTAATTTTGTCATTAACTAATAACTATGTATAGAAAGTGTAAATTTCAAATTGTCACCCACATGGATAACTTGGATGATGTAATGTATTACATCTTCCAATATAAAGTTCTTATCAATGGTCAACCAAAAGGTAATATTATTCCTCATAGAGGACTCAGACAAAGAGATCATCTATCTCCATTACTATTTATCTTATGCACAGATGTTCTAATAGCGAATATCCAGAAAGTAGAATGGGAAAATTTGTGCCAGGATTAAGGATAGTAAGGGCAAGCCCTTCTATTTCTCACCTTCTTTTTACAGATGATAGTTTATTTTTCTGTCGAGCAAATCAAGAGAAATGTAGGGTTTTATTAAAAATCTTCAAAGATTATGAGGTAGTCTCTGGACAACAAATAAACTTCGACAAATCCTCTTTACAGTTCGGACATAAGGTAGATGAAGCTAATAAGGAGTTATTGAAGCAACTTTTGGGCATTCAAACTACTGGGTCATATTTGGGCAGTGATAGCTTTACTAACTCATGTTATGTCTTGCTTCAGATTACCCAAAATGGTAAGAAAAAACTAACGAGTGTGGTTACACAATTCTGGTGGAGTACGAATGGAAACCGTCAAGGAATGCATTGGATGTCGTGGGATAAATTATGTCGATCCAAAATTTACTTTTTATAAGAGTTTTAAAGGTTGACACTTTCAGAATTCAGATCCTTTGGATCAAATAAAATCATATTCCCCATCTTACGGATGGAAGAGTATAACCTCAGCTAGATCTCTGGTTAAAGAAAGACTAATCAAAATGGTGGAATCTTGAACATCCATTTTAGTATGGAATAATCTTTCGCTTCCTGCCTCTCGCCCAAGATCGGCAACCTGCAAATTTAATACTTCCCACCTTATACTGTTAGTAATCTGATGATTCCAGGAACTCAAATCTGGAATATGCCTCTTATTGAAGCAACCATTATTCCATAGAACGTAGATATTGAAACCGAACATTATGGATGGCACTTCACGAAAAATGGAAAATATTCGGTTAAGTGAGGCTATGACATTGAACAACTATTTCCTGATTCGGGGAATCATGATTAGGGGTTTGACCCAAATGTCAAACCATTGTTGGCCTATTCCTGGAAGATTAAATGTCCTCCAAAAATAAAACACTTTATCTGGCAAGTCATTTGGGGATGTATTTCGATAATAAAAATTTGAGGTCAAGAGGTATTAAATGTGATATACAATGTGCTTGCTGTGGGTCAGATGAGGAATCAATAAACCATGTTCTTTTTTCGAGGTTGCATGAGGGTATTGGGAATAGTTATTTCCCTTGGATAATTTGGTATTTAGGGAGGAGTCGGAGTGAAAAGACTTTTCAGAATAAGGATTGGAAGCTAACAGAGATAATTACAATGGCCTGAGGGAGAAAGCAGTTTATGTGAATAGGTTCAAATGACTGAGGATAAAAAAAAAAGAAGGAAAACACAGTACCACATGCAGATATTGGGACTCACAATGGTTGGTGGTGTTATGTAAATGGGGTTTAAAAGGAGTCAGATATTTTTTTTCTTGACAAGGTTGGTTTTATAGCAAAAAAGGAGTGATTGATAGGATCATGGGAACTCGCAATATTAGACATAGCCTGTCACCTTTATACGCAGAATTTGAAACGTTTCTCTGGACAATGGAATGTATGAAGGCTTGACAGATCTACGAAGTAACCTTTGCTACAGACTATTCAGATTTGGTGAAAACAATGTCTAATCCCGTGGGGTGACCTGTTTTTTCAACGTACTTAGAGGAATTTCATATTTGGAAAGAGTTTTTAATCTCATTTTTCATCAAGGTTATTCTATATGCACTGAATTCAAAGGCGGACAAGCTGGCACGAAATGGTCGAGCTCTACATTGAGAAGTTTTCAATTGACTCAGTACCACCAAACTGGATAATATATTATTTTTGAAATTATTTATTTTGTATTCTTGTTGGCAAAAAAAAATATAAATAAAAGAATTCAAACATTTTCTTCAAATTTTTGGTTTTCAATTTTTTTTTTCAAAATTTATATTTTCAAAACCTTTTTTCCTAAAAATGTTTTTTCATATTTTTTTTTTAGGAATCCATTCCTAACTATATGTCAATATATAAATCATTCCTAAATATTTGTTTTTGTCATATATTTGAGTTGTTATATGATCTTTTAAAAATGTGACATTCCATAATTTATCAAATATAGATTTATAAGGTTTTTCTAAACTTGTAAGAATATTTTACCGAAACTCATTATATTGTTTATGGTTTAGTTGTTAGTTTTTACACGAAGACCTTCTTAGTATTTAAGAAAGACTTATTAGAAAATTGTTGTAGATTTAACTGAAATATTAATAAAATATGAATTTAGGCTCCCTGAATATGTTGTAGACCTTAATGAAATGTTACAGACCTTACTGAAAATATTAGATAATTTACTGAAAACATTAACTAAAATATTACTAAAATATGAATTTAGGAAGGACTTCCTGAATATGTTATAGACTTTACTGAATATGTTATTGACCTTACTGAAAATGTTAGAGATCTTATTGAAAATGTTAGAGAACTTCGTAAATTCTAATTTAAAATTTTAATTTTAATTTTTTTTTTGGTATTTAGGAAGGATTTCTATTCACCAAAATGTTGTGAATGGAAAATGGACAAAAATGTTTTATTCAACAAAAAAAATGACTATTATGTCTCTCCTTGTTTCATTAATCTAATTTCTTTTATTGAATTTTATTTTTAATTTTGATTTCTTTCCAAATTTTTTAAAATTTTTTTTTTATCTAATATTTTAAGTAATGTCTATAATATATATAAGAAATCTTTCCCAAATACCAATAAAAAAAATGAATGTAATTTTGAGTTAGGATTTTAGTAATACTTCATAAATAAACGATAAATGAGACATATAATCTATATTGAATATTGTAGTAACGTTTTCAGTAAGTTCTCTAACATTTTTGTAAGGTCTATAACATTTTCAATAAGGTTTATAACATTTTCAGTAAGGTTTATAATATATTTATGAAGTTATTCCTGAATTCATATTTTAGTAATATTTCAATAATTTTTCTAATATTTTCAGTAATGTTTACAACATATTCAGGAAATCCTTCCTCGATACAAAAAAAAAAAAAATGAAAGTTAGGATTGTAGTAACATTTTTGGTAAGTTATCTACCATTTTCAGTAAGGTCTCCAACATTTTCAATAAAGTCTCTAACATTTTTAGTAAAGTTCATAACATGTTCGAAAAGCTCTTCTTAAATTCATATTTTATTAATATTTCAGTACGTTCTTTAATATTTTCATTAAATTTTATAACATATTTATGAAATCCTTCCTAAATTCATACTTTAATAATGTTTCAGTTCAGTCTATAATATTATTCCAATAAATACTAAGAAGATCTTCATATAAAAACCAACAACTAACCCATAAATAATGTAATGAGTTTCATTAAAATCTTATTCAAATTCAGAAAACTTCATAAACTTATTTTAGGTCAATTATGGAATGTCAAATTATTAAAGATCATATAAAAATTCAGATATAGGACATATAAAAATATTTATGAAAATTTTACATATTAGAAAATATTTCCTAAAAATAATTGGGGAAAAAATTGTTTTGAAAAAAAAGGTTTCGAATGTTTTAGTTATTATTGTTTTGTTAAAAAAAAAATTATCAATTTAATAAATATGTGGAAATGAAATGTAAAATATTTTTTTTTGTTTTTCGTAACACATGTAAAATAAATTTTAATCTCATTTAATGAAATATTTTGGTCATAGCCATTAGATTAATGACCCAGCTTCTTAAAATGTTTTTCTAAAAAATTACAAAAAATCTGTTTTCTAAGGGATTCAGATCCACGACTAAACGTCGAGTAGGGAACTCGAGCTTGACTCGTCAGCGAATATTGGGTGCTCATGACCGGAGACTCCTCTTTTGAAATGGAAGGTTGATGATCGGAGCAGAGACAGAAGCGTTGTCGTGGAGGACGATGATTGCGAGAACGATGGATGTAATAACGAAGTTGAGAGACAGAGTATGCGCCAAGGATCGGAGGAAAAAAATATTTCGACCAGTTTCGGTTAGAAATCTCGCCGCCGGATTATGGCGGTTGCAAATAGAAAAAGAAGTGTAAGCAGCTGTCCAAAACATATGTCCATAAGATGATGCTACTAGTGGCTACGAAACAATATTGATAAAACAATCGTTCACAATATGCTTCAACCAATATGGATCCAACTCATGCCAGATTCTTTTGTCCCTAACTTTTTAGCAGCTTCTCTTACTTCACTTAACCGATCCCACATTCCCATCATTGCATAAACATTCGAAATAGATGTATAAACCGATGGATCTTCCGGAAATGCCTTGAGTAATTTAGCAGCTATTACAGTGACAAGTTCAGCATTCTTGTGAGTTCCACAAGCAGTGAGCAGAGACATCCATATCGTTTTATCAGGCTCAAACGGCATTTTGTTTATCAATCCCTCTGCTTCTTGGAACCTCCCAGCTTGACCAAGAAGATCAACTACGCAATAATAATGCTCTACACACGGCTCAAGACCATATTCAGATTTCATCGATTCGAAGATGAATCTTGCGTCTTCCAGCAGTCCAGAATGTCGACAAGCAGAAAGAACCCCGAAAAAAGTAACCTCGTTTGGTTTAACTCCAGAGTCGATCATTTCACGGAAATACTGAAACGCTTCTTTGACTCGTCCGTTTTGTCCACAACCAACAATTATCCCTGTCCAAGAGACAACATCTCTGCCCAACATACCATCAAACAACACTAAACCATTGTCTATCTCACCACATTTTACATACATATCTATTAGTCCTGTCGCTGTGACTGGTTCTGATTCGTAACCTTTCTTTAAACACAACCCATGAATCTGCTTTCCCCATCCAAGAGACGCTAAACTTGAACAGGCTTTGAGAATACTCGAGATGATGAACTGGTCAGCATCAAGTCCTAGTTTGATTAATTCCCTGAAAAGATAAAATGCTACAGAACTGAAACTTGCTTTCACACAACCTCTTATTAAGCCAGAGAAAGCAATAATATCTTTATTTGGAAGGCTATGGAACAATTTATATGCATCTTGTACATTCCCAACGTTTGCGTGTAGATCAACAAGAATGCTTCCTACAATGTAATCCAACTCATAGCCACAGATTACAACAAAACCATGTACCTGAAGCCCGAATCTCAAGTTGACTACGTTGATGCATATCTTTAAAGCACCACTTAGAGTGTAGGAATCAAAACTCAAACCTGACTGATACATCTGCAAAAGCAACCCTAAAGCTGCTTCAATCTCCTTATTGATCAAAAAGCCAGAGAGCATAGAGTTCCAAACAGCGACACTACCATGGAGGGACGGTTTTGCGTAACGAAACAGACTAGCTGCGTCACTTAAAGAACTACAGTTCGAGTACATATCGATAAGAGCAGAGAGTGCGAACGAGCTAGACTCCAAACCCGACTTTAGGACACAACAATGAAGCTGTTTTCCCATTGTTAATACGCCACCAAAACTGCAAGCTTTAAGACCACATGGTAGAGAAAAACCATCTAGCATGAGTCCTTCTCTCTGCATCTTAACTAGATATTCCAACGCACGAGGACTACCCTTATCAACAAAACCCGAGATCAAACAGTTCCAAGAAACAACATTTGGCTGCGGAATCTTGTGAAACAAACGAACCGCTTTGTCAATCAAACCTGCTTTACAATAACCAGAAATGAGAGTGTTCCAAGAAGTTGAATTAGGCTGTGGAATCTCCAAGAAAGCAGTATTAGCTTCAGCAATCCTCCCATTCTTAACATACATATCTAACACAGCATTCATCAATGCGACATCATCTATCAGATCCTCTTTCCCGATTCTTTCATGAATCAAACGACCCAACTTAAGATCACCCACTAACCCACAAGCTTTCAGAACAGCGGAAAACAAGAACTCGTTGGAAGCTTCTGCCTTGGAATCTAACATGCTTCTGAATAGTTCAATAGCCTTGTTGGGTTTTCCATTACTTGTATATCCCGAAACCATCGTCGTCCAAGTGACGACGTTTCTCACAATCATTTCGTCGAACACTTTCTGTGCATCAACCAATGACCTGAAGTCCAAATACATTGAGATCACGTTATTTGCAACGAACACATTTTTGGAGATCCCTTGTTTAATTAGATGAGCTTGAATTGATTCCCCACGCTTAAAAACTTGCAACTTCCCGCAATGGCGTAGTCCTGCTACTATAAGCTTGAAATCCATAGCCATATTTTAGTAAATAACTCGTAGTACGAATTTCAACAATTCTGTTACTTAATCCATAACTGAAAGAAAGCGCTTAAAGGAGGTGAGAAAACGGCTTATTCCCCACAAAAGTATTGCCTGCTTTTTCAGATATGAATTATCTAGTTATACAACTACATGAATTACGTAAATGTTTGAATTTAAGCTGGTTTAATTTTCATTGATTGCTGACATGTCTGTCACGTACTTGAATGGTTTGATTCGGTTTGTGATTTGAAAAGTTTTTTTGTTTTTTAACGACTCGACCCAACAAACGATATCGTTTCAGAAACAGAGAGATGAATGAGAATTAGGAGATAGACTGATTCGAATCAAAGTTATGAGCTTCGATTTCTCTGCAAAATAAAACCACATTTGTTAATTTTGTTTTATGAGCTTCATTTCTACACTTTCTATTTTTTTTATAGATTAATATTTTGGATATTTCAGATATATTTAAAAATATTTAATACTTGTTTTTATCTAATACTTTTCGATTTATTTTATTGAATTTCTAATAAAGTTTTATAATTTATAAATTTCTATTTATTTTATGTTTTATTTTTTTTAAAATGAATTAATTAATGTCTAAAATATCAATATTTAAAGAGTTATTTACACCCAGACATACTTCTGACAAAAATAATAACATTTAGATATACTTTGGCTTGAAGGTATACTTTGAACTTATCTTAACAATATTATTTTCAACGTACATTTTTTAAAATACTGCAAAAAAGCTTATAATTACAATTTATGACATTGAATTTACTAATAAGATTTGTTTGGCAACATGATTAACAAAGGACATTATTGTACGAGTTGACTCGAGTTTACTGAGTTAACTCAGTAAAATAAAATACCCGACCCAAAACCCATAATAAACACACGTGGATCCTTTTGTTCATTTAAATCAAACCGGTATGTAGAATTCTTCAATAATACCGGTTTACAACTTTGATTATCACCTATTTTGAAGAATATTCGCACCTATCACAATATAGAAAATAAATTAGGCATAAATCACAGATCAAAACATATATATAGAAAAACAAACCATGCTAACCGATTTGTTATCATATAAAAATTAGTCAGAGAACCGATTTCAATGAACCAATGTTTCAAACAATTATTCAAACTACTATAATGTATCAATTAAGTCAATAGAAACCAATTCAAATTCAACCAATGATTCAATACAATGATTCAAACCACTTGAATCTAACGATTAATTACAGAGAAAATTTCATTGTCACAAAAACACTACGTTTGAAGAAAAAACACATTGAACCAATGATTAGTAAGATAGCCGATTTCAATAAACCAATGATTCAAACAATGATTCAAACTACGTGCGGGAGAATTCAAAAAAAACTTAACATGCATCATATCCAAGAAATTAATTGGAAGTGCATCTAATACATAAGCTTAAGTCATGCAATCGGCCAATACAAGCCAACCAATCATCCATACAAGATTGGTTTTATGAAGGAAACATTTCGTTCAAACTCAGATAATGTTTCTAATAACATTTATTTGTCACTACCAAAGTTTCTTTCCATTCATAAGGGTGAAGAAAACCAGAGTGTTTTGTGTGGTAAGCTTCACACATTAATTTGACTAATTTTCCTCTTTCACACTTTCTATCCGTTCCTAATAAATTATATCTTTATATCCAATTTCAGACATTCTAGGTCAAGTTGTGAATGTTGGAGAATTACAACAATGAAAGACCCTATTGAACAGGTAGAGACCAAAGATTGAACAAAAGGTTTGCAATGAAGTGTTTCAGAATTTGGATGTTGCTAACCTTTCTTAATATCTTTAAAAGATATGTTTTATCTTTTGAGGAAAGTTGTTTTAAAGTTTTTAAAAAATTGTCAATATTTCACAGATTAATTTTCAATAATAACCGGATCAAATAAATCATTCAAAGGGAAAGCTATGCAAACAAATAACTATGTACTCTAACTAAACCAGAATCTATTAAGCAATGAACAATTCAATCCCAGAAGTAAATAGTTTTTCCTTATATACCTAAAATCGGTTCTTTGCATTCCTTGGAAGTGTGCATTCGCTCCTTTTGGTTCCAACTTCACTATAGTCCATGAATCTCCAAATTTAGTCCTCAACATACAAGTAAGAACAAAATAAGTCATGAGAAAAGAGGAAATTAAAAAGGCAGGATAAACAATAGAAAAACTGAAGAATATAAAAGATATTACATTTTTAAGTGTTCTTCTTGCTGGCTTTGACGTCGGCAGTGGAACTGTGTCCTTCTTTAATCTGAAACACGAAAATGACAATTTAGACAAGATACAAAGAAAAAAACATAGATGCTTAGAGTGAAAGATAGAAGAAACATAGAAACACCATGATTACTCCACTAGAGAGAGACGAACGAATATGATGGTGGAGCCATGGAGGTGATGAACGATGAAAACAAATGAGGTATCTGTAAATATTTATGCTCAGAGGTAGGTGGAATCAATAACTCTTCCTTCATAACAGCTCCATTCAAAAGTATGGTCCGAGCCTTTGGATTCGACAAAATTCTGAACAGAAATTTTAAGATAAGATCAGATGATTTGTCAAGCCGAAGGATAGATCACCTTGAGAAGCCTGTCCACATTCCACATTTCACAAAAATTTCAGATTACAGATCATACAAAACAAACTTTCCGACACTTTGGTCCTAACTAAGGAAACAAACGCTAAAAAAAAAAAAAAACAAACCTGAACCACCATCCAAACTATATCCGGAAAGCTTGGCTTTTCCTATTAGTACGAACAAGAGAATCGTATTTGGACTTAAGCTTTTTCACCTCTTGACACCAGTTCTACACCATATAAAATTACATAATGAAATGCATTTAGTAGCAAGAGAATTCGATATAAGAGACATTATATATATAATTAGGATCATTTATTGTATAAATGAAAGTACGTATGTACACATACCTGTGTAGGCTCTTCAGGCCTATTATTGCTTAGAGAACAGTTGTAGGAACGATGATACCGGTCAATTGTTCTTTCAACTCTGCAAATTCAGTAGAAAAATATTATTACACACGAGATATTTTAGCTCAATTTTGGAATCTTCAAGATTAAAAAATCCAGATCCTAATAAAAAAAAAACAAAGAACAAAGTAGAACGTAGGGACGGACCCATTAATTGGCTTATAACAATAGATCCAAGAGATAGAAAAACAGAGAGATGGCATACGATTCCTATTAACCAAACAACAACAACAACAAAAGTTTGAAGTTTTATTAATGGGTTCTCGATTTCAGATCAGAAGCCAAACGGATCGAGATGAATTATCGAAACTGTATGCACTTACCGTTGCTTCTAAGAGGAAAGCTGCAAGATTTGAAGGATCAATCTTGGCTGCAGCTTCAGGCAATGACACTTTCGGCTTCTTCTCCTTCTTTGGTTTCGGCTTCTTAGTAGCCTCAGCCTTGAGATTCTCCTCATTCCTCGATGCGATCTCATCATCCCTATCGTCTAAATCATACCCTTCATCGCCGTAACTATCAGATCGGCGTTTAGATCTCACACTGCAGGATTTATCCTCCACATCAGTAGCAGCCATCTTGGCAGGAAGGATCAGTTTCCTTCGATCCTCAGCTTGCTCCTCGAGGGAACATAAGACGTTATAAATGTGAAAATAAGGCAGAGGAAAGCACAAAAATGTTCATGAAATCAATCCATACTCGAAGATAACGCCGACATCAAGAAGATAAAGCACAAAACTGTTCACGATTCTTTGTTTTTTGGGTAAAGATGTTTGTCGGTTCGTTTTGTGATTAATATCTGTTATCAACCGCGTTAATATAATGGGCTTATATATTAAAACCAAATCTAATTTGTATTTAATTTTCAAAGCCCAAAGTTATCGTTAATCACTTTCTATAAAATTAGTTTGGGTTCAAACATCGGATTGTTTTATTTTTTAGTTAAATTATGTTCATATCAACAATACATATTTTAAATTATTTTAAAACTGAAAACTATTATAATGGAAAATATACAATTAACAATATACAATTAAACGAAAATTAATAACTCTTATTCCACTAAATCACCAGAAATTATAATTCACCAAGAATTGTATACAATTCTTTTTAATACCAACTATAATGATATATAATTTCATCACATATAACACCAGAAATAAAAACAATTAACACAAAATAAAACTATATATGTTACTATAGTATTAGTTTAAATATTGATCTTACTCTTATTATAAATTGTTATATTCGGAAAAACAAAATTCCCCCGCACATAGAACCGGTAAAATTCTAGTATATGATGTGTTTTAAGACAAATTTGACCTTTTTTTTTAGTTGAGTTAGTTACGATGGCAAAGAAATATTGTTTTGGATTGGCTACATTACAACAAATTACAACCATCCATATTTTAAGATCATGTGGCTGCTATGATTTTGAGCATTTTTCTTTTCTTAATTGAAGCCTCCGTCACGTTCGAGCAAATCAAGCGAAACCGCCGATGAATTCACAAGCTGTGCTACTGAAGAAAGAGCACGTGTTCAGAGCTAGGGTTTTCTACACCAAGACCAGATTCGGAGGTAAGAACAGAGGGATTTCCATCGACTGTCGCCTCGACGAAGACGCCAGACTCTGCTCCACCATCGACTCAAAACAGGTTTTGCAGATTTAACAGCTCAGATGAAAATTCAGAGGAAACAAGAAATAGAAATCGACGACATTCTTACACAGATATCTTGAGACTTTTACAATTGTCTTTTCCAGAGCAAGGATTCAGGCGACGGAGGACACACCGTGTTCATGTTCAGGTTTGACACAGAGGAGACGAATAGGAAAGAAGAGGACAAGATAAATGCAAACGGCGTCGTTCTGTGGAAGCCCAAACAGTGTGGTCAGGTCTTGCATGGTTAATCCTCCGCGGTCAGAACCTTCATCATCTTATATTTCATCGATGCCTGATGTTTAAACCATTTGTAAGATCTGGTAGCAACTTATGTGGGAGATTGGACAGAAGACAGGTGGACAGAAGACATGTGGACATAAGACATGTGTACAGAGGGAGAGTGAACATGAGAAAAATGAACAGTAGGGTTCAATCCCTATTCATCTCTTTAAAATGATGGTGCTTCATAGTCTTTTCCTCTACAAAATATCTTTTCGGTTCACTTGCGTTGTTGTTACTCTCTCAAAATCTCAGAACCTCGACTTAGATGACTAAGATATTTGAGATAAAATGAATGAATACAGTAATGTTCACAAAAAATCTGAGTATACGATGACCAGCTTTTCTAATTAGAGATTGAAAATCATATAAGATTTGGATGTCAATTTGTGGATAAACTTTTGTGGATATATCAATGGTCATCTTCAAACCATGAATTTTGGTGGACTAAATATTGTGGATAGTAAATTTTGGTATTGTGTATGAGTAAGTTGTCATTAAAAAGATAATCATCTGATATATCTTTGTTAATTTTTTTTATATGGAGATGTGTATCTTTTGTGACTTTTAGTTAATGAGGATTTGTGTGGACAAGTTCAAGTGGATGACCACAAATGGTCAGTGGCATATGAACTTATCAATATACACTTGACCATGTGGATGGTGATGAATTTAATATTGATCCATTATTTGATGATACAATATATGAGTGGGCATTAACCAGGGTTTACCATCCCATGGTTTACTCAAATACATGAACTGACCATATAATCCCATCCAGTCGGATGTCGTTTAATGGACACGCCTATTTGGTAAGCACCAAATTTTATGTCTACTATCAACATCTGTTTCCGTCTTATCCAAGTTCATATTAACCTTCACATTTTAACAAATCCACGTAACCATGTGGTCAGTCCTGTGTCTCAACCTTAATTTTCTTATCCATCTTTCAGTTCATGATCATATGGTCAGTCCTATGTGGCTAGAACTTATAACAATAAATACACATACCTAAATAAAACAAAAACCAACATAAACATAAACATCATTCTCAATACATAAATTAGTACTCTAGTTAATCCCCAAATAACAACATAAACATACAGTCCAAATAATGAACATTAGTCCCATTAGACTACAAAATGTTAATTAGGGAAAACAAAATCCTTGTAGATGTCCACCACATTCATCCCAGATATTCCATTACAGTGAATCTCCATAAACTTCATGACCACAAGGCACCAATCCCCAGAACAGAGGTCCTCATAAAGGCCAACAACACTATATCACACACCAGAAATAACCTATATGGTCAGGTACTTCATGGTCAACCCTTACAGGATCATCTTCTACATGATCCTTTCCATAGTAACCATCCACAGTGTGTTCGTCCTGCCCACACCCATCTTCCTTATGCTCATTGTTCATATCCTTCGATTCACCGATGTCCTTAGGGGACATGTGGAGAGGTTGGGAAGCTGAAGCATCCACATTTATCTATCATCGTCGTTTCATTGCGTACTTCCAAAACCTGAAGCTAAAAGGATTCTAACATCAAGGTCTTGAAAAAGATATGGAACGATATTGAACGAATTCGAATAGATCCGCAAACGAAATCAAATAGAAAATGAATTGAATAGAAACGAAATTGAATTGACTTACACTTGACTGTCAACACCGACGTACTAGCGGATTGTCGGCCAAACTCCGATTTACGAGATTGTCGCAAAATTCTACTCAGCCGCCATCGAGATTTACCGCTTTTGCAGAAATTAGGGTTTTTTAGAATTGAGAAAAAGTTATGATGGAAAGTTAAATGTAACTAAAATTAATCTAATTTGATTTAGTTAGGGGTTGTTTCGACTTTGCATAGGTTCAAAGTACATCTACAACAAAAAGTATGTTAATTGAAAGTTATTGGAATCAAAGTATGCTAGAGTGTAAACGACTCATATTTAAAAAAAAAAAAATAGATCATTAATTTAAAAGACAAAGAGAATAATAAATATATATTGCTTTATTTCGATTTTAGTGATTATTAAATTGATTTTCGTATGGATTATAATCTGTAAATCTCTTCCGTATGGTTGAAAAATCTAACTACCCCAATAATTTGAATATTTTTTTCTTTCTTCAATTTGAGTATCCTTTCTAACAAGGAAAGAAGACCGAGAAGACTTTAATCTAAAAAATCTCTCATATATCTCTTATAAAATCGACTTTCTTTTTTATTTGGTTTTCAAAGAAAAACGAGTGAAAAGACTAGGAAAGTTTTAATGAATCAAATTTATTACAATTTTACCAAGCTAAAAACAGATCTAAATCGGAGCATCCAATCATCATATGGATCTCACAATTAACAAGCAATAAACAGAATAATACTTCATGTGAGAGTTGAAACTCGCATAATCAAAACTTATGAAAATAGAGGTTCAAACAAGAAGGTCCTATCCATCGTCTGGCAAAGAGACTCTCTCTTTTTTGAGTTTAGTGACAGCTCATCAAAACAATTGTCCAAGATTGAAATCAAGTTGATAGATCAGTTAGTTGAGGCAGATCATTTCGGCTACGCAAACCGCCTGGCTATTCATATTCCGACCTGAGGGTTTTGGCGGACCATGCTCCACCCCGGTGAACTCACGCGGTTCCAACGTGCCCAGAGGCAAGAGGCCCTCCGCGCGCTGGACATACCTCTTCCGTGCGTCTTTCTCGTGGCAGGAACAGAACAACAATTTCTTTTCGTTGATCGGATCGAGCACATCCTATTTGTTTCATCAACAACCAAAAAACGGTTTCACCCCAGGCAGAGTTAGTGAGCCGTGTAATAGGTGACCATTTCGCGCGGTTCGGGGGGTATCAGTTTGGCTTCGTCCAAAACTAAAACAGGGAGGCATTCCGGAAATGGAAGAGTAAGGTGAGGGAGGGGGGAAGAGAAACTCAAGGACCAAGATTGCAAATATTTGTCTTTATTGATCTTTTTTCCGAAAATTCAAAGGGAATTTGTAAAAGCTTTAAAAGTCTTATAGTACGAGCCTAAGTATTTAGAATGGAATGGCTAAAACCTATTACATGCTATCCTATATATATTGGACGTCTTGGGGGTGTTGAGAGAAGCTGCTACCGATGTGGGACTTCACTAAACTCCTTATTTTGACGAGCTTTGGCCCGGTCTGTGGTCCAACTTCTTCAGCACGTTGCCATTTAGTCTTTCTTGATCCTGCTTGTCTTCGGTCCGGTTTGATTTAAGTAACTTATGATCGTCAATTCACCCCGGACCAATTTCATTGGTTTATGAACAGTACGTGAACATTTATCGGAAGGTGAATACTCGCCGGTTCAGTCTAGACTTGTCCTGGAAGCATGCAAAGGATCCTGATCGTCGTTTAATGTTGAGTTTTGATTTTTTAAAGAGTTGTGGTTGCCTTTTCCTTCGCTTGGAGACAATGGCGATCACACTTTCAATTTGTTGATCTTGATGGTCGCCATTTTCTTCCCGAAAAGTAAATGGCGACCAGGACTTGTATCCCAAAGGTCTTTGGTCACCAGTTTCTCAAAGGGGGGGGGGG
>KE153924.1:0-11317 GCA_000411075.1 Sisymbrium irio
CATGACGTATGTCATCTGGCAACGTCTTTACCTTCGCTTAATTAAGCAACGTAGTTTGGTGTTTTTATTAATTTACATTTATTTTAATTGCTCATTAACTTAAAGACTGCCGTTAGCAACGGCGATAATGCTGCTCGATTGTTTCTAAAGTGTAGTCTTCCCATGTTTTGGGGCTGTGACCTTTGTCTCTTGAGGAGGTTTAGAACCTGCCAGCCCTTTGTATCCCACCAAGGGTCACGATGGTTTTGTCTTACTAACTAAAGACGACATTTAAATGATTACAAACATAAGCAAACGAAATTAGTGCAGAACTTAGCGAGTTAAAAACTTAAAAACCATATATTTATCACATACAATTTTTTAACCAAATGACGTTTGTTTTATTCCTTAAATTAGGAAGTCGATAAATTCGCAAAATAAAAAAACAAAGTAACCATAAAAATATCACAGTTTCCATCACTCATTCATCGTAAAGCCTCTCACTTCCTCTTCCCATTCCCTATGGTGAGTAGCTCAAAGCTCTGGAACGTGATGTCACGAGCAGTCCTTGATGGCGCAGCTCGGGAGAAAGAAGAAGACGATGGTCTAGTAGTGGTCGGGTCAGGAACAAGCTGAGTCCTATGAGCCGTTGAGGAACGGCCATTGTTTGGGACAACTCTGCTCGAGCGGTTCTCTGTGAAGTCAGCTGAAGAAGTGGCTCGAACGCTCGAGACAATGGCTTTTCTTGACGAACTTGCGTGTCTTGTTGAAGAGATTGGTCTTTCAACTCTCTCGTAGTTTTGCTGGTTTCAATCAAAAGCGATGTTATTGTTAGAGAAAGGATTTGACGAGAACATAGATTTGCTGTTTTTAGATGACTCACTGGTGTTGTGTCCTTTGATGATGCTAATACATTCTCTGAGGTCCTTGGTCTTGATCGATCAGCTTGAGCTGCGCCGCTTCCTGAGCCATTTCTTCTAGCATATGCCTCTAAAGCACCCGAGAATCTATCACGGCTGTCTTGTCCAGCTGTAAACAGAAACAACATTGCATAGACGAGTTTGATTTATTAGGTCTGGGCTCTCCAAACATCAAACTATGAGAAAAGAATATGCAGCAGCAAACAATGTCTACAACCATGTGACGGCTGTAACAACAGTGTTCAATCAAGACTGCAATTGAATAAATAGTCCTAACAACAAAACCGTATGAACCGGGAGAAATCTGGAAATATGAGAAGAAAATATGCAGCAGCAAACAATGTCTACAACCATGTGATTGGTTCTGTTATTCAATCAAGACTGAAATTGAATCAATATATTTGCATATGTTTTCTAACAACAAAACCGTATGAACCGAGAGAAATCTGAAAATATGAGAAAAACTGTTCTACACTATGAAATTGGAGACAAGAATTTGGTTGCAAATGGGTACTGTATCTTAGACCAAACAAGTCAAAAGAAAGTCAACTGACTAATAAGCTCCTAGGTGGCCACAAAGCAGTTGATTGAGCGCCTAACTTTTTAGCATTGCAAATAACCAAATAGGGAAAATATTTTAAGGGGAGAAGCTTGGGTAAGTGTTGGTGCAGGTGTATAGGTTAGGGTTTACCTGAAGGTTTTTCTGGTCTCTCGGCAGATGACACTGGGGGATTTAGAGCTGGTCTAAGGCTTGACTGTTGTTGGAACACAGAAAAATTGTGAGGATGTGATAAAATATTCTAGAGGATATGAAATGATGGAAAACTCCAAATATATATGTTACTTACTCTTGGTTTTGAGCTGGAGCTGGAGCTGGAACCAAACTGTGGATACTTCAAGATAGTCCAATCAAATACATAGTCAAACTGATAACCTGCAAATACATAAGAACATTTAAATCAAATTCCTTTGCTTTTCTTTTTACATGTGAAAAATCCTCAAGCATAAGCTACATCTAAAATAAGGGTATCGAGACTTTCCCGACCTTCTCGGATGAACAGGTCCCTGAAAAGCCTCTTTAGGTATGGATAATCTGGTTTGTCTTCAAACCGTAGTGATCGTACATAGAGAAAGTATGATGTGAACTCAGGTGGAAAGGATTTACAGAGAACCTGCCATTGGAGATAATAAAATGTATTTATGAATGTTACATTTTGGTCATTAAAGGACTCTTCTGCTAGCTTTAAGACAACATCCTTCGCAGATTATATACAGGTTTCATACAGTTGTAAATGGAATATGAACTATTACCTCAACAGGTGTAAGCCTTTTCTTTTCGCTGATCTTGTCATACTTCTGCTTTTTGGTACCTGCACGAAGGCCTTGCCACGGCAGACTAGCAGGAGAAATTGAGAGTAAGGGGAATTATATCAAGTGGAAGGGAATTATAAAGGTTGGCTAAAGTAAGGACGTGTATATACCTTCCCCGAAGAAAATACATAAGCACATAGCCAAGAGATTCCAGGTCGTCCCTCCTACTTTGCTCTGCGTAAGAGATCTCAGTTTAGACGTTGACAATTTAATGGATTTATAGAATGTCAAATGCACAAAAAAGATGATGGGAAAAGAAAGAGAAAAGGAAAACGATACTCACCGATTCCAAGATGAGTGTTAACACTTGCGTATCGAGCTGTTCCAGTAAGATTCTTGTTTTCCCTAAGAAGTAACTCTTGATTAGCAATGTAGTAGGCGTACGTGGAATGGATCACCAATGTTCCTTTATCGTGTCTATATTAAACCTAGCAAACTCTTTAAACAAGAAAAATAATAAAATGTACCTGTAGGGAATGTGCCTATGAGTTTGAAGATCTCTGTACTTTTTCGCTAGCCCGTAGTCAATGATGTACACCTACAAAAAAAACAAGAGAACATATCAGAGAATGGATACATACATTTACCAAAAACCAAACAAGTGTTATCATTTCACACAAAAAGGTTGCATACCATAACTACTCACCTGGTTTGCTTTGCGTCCAAGACCCATCAAAAAGTTATCTGGCTTAATATCACGATGAAGAAATCCCCGGACATGCATATACTCTACTCGATTTATCTGAAGAAATCATAATATGAAACAAGTCAAGCATTGTAATAACTCCAATAATATCCGCAAAAAGGAAGAAAATCATTCATACCATCTGATCAGCGAGCATTAGAACTGTCTTTAGATTGAATCTCCGACTGCAGTAATTGAATAAATCCTCCATGCTAGGTCCCAGAAGGTCAATCACCATGCAGTTGTATTCACCCTCAACACCATACCATTTCAGGTGTGGAATACCAGCTTCACGAAAAAAAGTGTAAAGATGAATAACACAACGATACAATTGAAACGTTTACAGAAATGAACACTAAAGAACAAAACTTACTTCCTCCTTGAAGAAGCATATAGAGCTTTGACTCATAATGAAGCTGAGGATGCCTAGCCCTAGCAGGTTCCTGCAACAACAAAAGTCATATACAGAATCTTAGTCATGAGAGCAACATTTGAAACGACAAAAACTAGATTGATAAAAAAAGGACAACAATAGTCAACGTTGTGACTTACAAGTTTCACAGCAACTTCTTCTCCAGTTTGCACATTAACACCTGAATACACACAAAAAAACTTGAAATTACTAAAAACAAAAACATGAATAATTTACACACAAAGACAATTACCAAAAGAATGAAACTTTTCAATTACCTAAAAAAAGTTCACCAAATGATCCACTTCCAAGTTTACGTCCAAGCTTATACTTTCCACCAACCACACGATCCATAGCTTTCCTCTTAACAATTCCAATCCAAAGTCACCTCCTTTCTTCAATCTATTCACCTCAAATCAAACCCTCAAACCCCAAAAAGCTTATAAGATCTCTTACAACTCTAATCCCGAGGAAACCCAAGTTGACCCAGATCTTCAATAACCTTCAACGACCCCCAAAATCAGAACCCTTCAAAATTCAAATACCCAATTGCTGAATC
The DNA here is from genome assembly GCA_000411075.1 of Sisymbrium irio. Lineage (NCBI taxonomy): Eukaryota > Viridiplantae > Streptophyta > Magnoliopsida > Brassicales > Brassicaceae > Sisymbrium > Sisymbrium irio. Next base: position 3,927 of record KE153924.1, read on the forward strand.
GATCAAAAGAGTTTGTGACCCAAATCGATTTGAAGAAATTTACGAAAGTAATCTAATTGATTGAGCTAAAATTTCAGCCTTTGACCAACATCGTCGTTGAAAAAGAGACACTTTTTTTCTTTCTGACAAAAGCTTTCAGATCAGGTCGTCAAGGAAAAGAGAAAACCGAAACGGAAGAGAATGAAAAAAAAGGGTCTTCGGATTTCGATTATTATCTTCTGATTTTAAAACTGCTAAGAGAAAAAAACTAGATTCAGTATCTTTTTTTTTCAAAAAGAAAGGGGAAGATAACGAATTAGAGACGAAACCAAAACGTTAATAAAGAGAGAAAATGAAAAATGGGAAAGAAATCTGAGACTTGAGAGAGATTTTGCTTTCCTTATCCCTTAATTTGTTTACTTTTTGTTGTTTTGCTTAAACTATTTTGCTTTTTTCTTCTTTTATGGTACTATATCTTTCTTTAAATACAAAGTAACGTTACCGTATTAAAACCATATGTTTGTAACGCGTAGTTTATTGTTTTTATGTGTAAGAGTATTAGTAGTTGGATATGAATGTTCTGTAGCATCTAAATATAAAAGAAAAAAAATGTTCTGTAGCATCTAAATTAGCTATTAAAATTGATAACTTTTTAGCTTAGTTGATTTCTTTTTTGTTACCCCAACTTTTGCTTAAGTTGATCCTCACCCGCATTATCATTTTTTTAGGTTTCTTTCCAAACAACATAAAGGTTCTTTTCCGTATTTTTTTCTCTTTCGTTTATCATAATCGTGGATAATAATATGGAAATTATGCTAATGATTATCTTCTGATCTTCATATACTACTTCTTCGGATTTCCCAAATTCTCCAAGAATGATGTTATCAAAAATATTTTGTTATTGGTTTTGACCTTTTCCTCAAACAACAGTGTCAAACATATAATGACATGCATTTTCTACAAAGACAGCTACAAGATTTCGGTTTAACTATTCAGACAGCACTTAAAAAAACAATAGAGAAGATTATAAACTATTAAAATAAAACTATATAAGAAAATTAAAATAATGATATATATTCTAGGAAAAAAAAATAAACATTGAGATATGGATTAGTGCCTGTAAAGCCTTACAAGATAAAACTTACCTAAAACCCAATCAACGCGCTTAACTAATTGGGCTTCGTTTATAAAACTCAAGCCCATTAAAGTCGTTTACTTTAAAAACGATAACCGTAATCTCCACGTCCAAGATATTCGATTAAATTAAATGACGTGGCATCACACTACGGATCTGAAGCTCATCATCACCAATAAATAAACTCACAAGGCCACCTTCACGCCTTCTTCATCAACCTCCACTCTCTCTCTGTTCGACTGATAAATAACTCTCACGATCCCTTTACCTTTATCCACAATCTCATTTTCCGATTTCAATTAAGATGGCCAAGGATCCAGTTCGCGTTCTTGTCACCGGAGCTGCAGGTTAACTTCCTCTTCCTCCGATCTTGTATCGAAATCTTTGTTAAGATTCATTTGTATCGTTAGATCTCTACGTTAGTACGATGAATCGTGTAGTTTAGAGTCTTTAGTAACTGTATTGGATCGTACAGTGAGATCTGTTCAGACAAAATGTATTGGATCTGTTTTTTGTCTGTTTGTTATACTTTTGTCTGTTAGAGTTTGTTATGTTAAGACTTAAAGACCAATTTTTTAAGTGTGTGTTTTTGACTTTTTGTTTTTAGGACAAATCGGATATGCTCTTGTTCCGATGATTGCAAGAGGAATCATGCTTGGTGCAGACCAGCCTGTGATCCTTCACATGCTTGATATCCCTCCAGCAGCAGAAGCATTGAACGGTGTGAAGATGGAGTTGATCGATGCTGCTTTCCCTCTCCTGAAAGGTAAAAGCTTTTTATAAGGCTTTTTGTTGGTTGAGGCTTGAATGTGACGTTTGCGTTTCTTTCTTTCGTGTCCAGGTGTGGTTGCTACAACTGATGCTGTTGAAGGGTGTACTGGTGTCAATGTTGCTGTTATGGTTGGTGGTTTCCCGAGGAAAGAAGGTATGGAGAGGAAGGATGTTATGACTAAGAACGTTTCCATTTACAAGTCTCAAGCTGCTGCCTTGGAGAAGCATGCCGCACCAAACTGCAAGGTGATGAATCTTTTCGAATCATTTCTTATAGCCATCATGCAAGGAAATGAAGAAAGTTTAATTCTTCTTTCATGAGATTGTTTGTTTTTTGAATGAATCATAGTATTAGCTAAGACGTTTACTCTCTCTCTCTCTGGATTTTGTAGGTTTTGGTTGTTGCAAACCCTGCAAACACCAACGCATTGATCCTTAAGGAATTTGCTCCTTCGATCCCGGAGAAGAACATCACTTGCTTGACAAGGCTTGACCACAACAGGGCCTTGGGACAAGTCTCTGAGAGGTTAAACGTGCCAGTGTCTGATGTCAAGAACGTGATTATCTGGGGAAACCACTCGTCAACCCAATACCCAGATGTCAACCACGCCACTGTCAAGACTTCTTCTGGAGAGAAGCCTGTGCGTGAGCTAGTCAATAACGATGAGTGGTACAGAAATTTAAAACCTTCTTTAATGTCTCAATTTAATTATTTTTTTATATGTGATCCTCTAATTTGTTAAGGCTTATGTTTTTGTAGGTTGAATGGAGAGTTCATCACTACCGTTCAGCAACGTGGAGCTGCGATTATCAAGGCCCGGAAGTTGTCTAGTGCACTCTCTGCAGCTAGCTCAGCTTGTGACCATATCCGTGATTGGGTCCTTGGAACCCCAGAGGTTCATCATACTACATCACTACTGATACAATTTCAAATCAGTTGATTGTTTTTCGTGTATTAAGATACTAAACAAGCTCTTTAATTCCATTTCTCAGGGCACATTTGTTTCAATGGGAGTATACTCAGATGGATCATACAACGTTCCAGCTGGACTTATCTACTCTTTCCCCGTAACCTGCCGTAACGGAGAGTGGACTATTGTCCAAGGTACTAAATACATTTTCTTGAAACCAAAGTATAAAAAAAATGTTTCAAGAAGTAGGATCCTGTTTTATTGAATGTTCTGATGTGTGTTGTTTGTTGTTCATAGGTTTACCGATTGATGAAGTATCGAGGAAGAAGATGGATTTGACAGCAGAGGAGTTGAAGGAAGAGAAAGACCTTGCTTACTCATGCCTCTCTTAGACCGGTTATTTATCAGCCGGTTTAATCATTGAGAGATGATAAAGGAGCTTTGTTTCCAATAAAGAAGTTTGTTATAAAAAAGAACTCTAAATAAGCTCTCGAGGTTAAGACTGTACTTGTTTTTGTTTTCCCTTCGCTGATTATTTGCTGACCATATAAACCAGCATATTGATCACTGGTCTCTTTTGCTCAAGGTTTTGGTTTTTTTCTTTCTTGGTCAAAGACTCTGGTTTAATAGATAACATGGATCAAATTTCTGAATCTGAAAAGAAAATCTTCATCAATGGAAGATATTGGTTTGGATGATCTGCCGTATGATTCCAGTGAAATAAAAGGAATATTAGAATATCATCCCAATCAAAAAGATGAAGTATTTAAGTAGAGGATTTATCAACTCTGTGTCCATAGTTTTAAAGGACTTATAGCAAATATACCATGGTGGTTTAATCCTTACTAGTTTGATAAGTATGGTGGTTTAATCCTTGCTAGTTTGATAAGTATGGAAATTAGTTGGAATGTAGTTTGAAGAAAAAATTATATTGCTTGTGTTGTTGTTTGTTCAATGAGAAAAGAATGGCAGAATTGGATTTATCACAGAGGGATTTGATTGCTGGAATAAATCTGAGATATTTTCTGGTCATGTAGATGCAACAATAAATAACTTTCATAACATACCTAAGAAGAAATGTGGGGATTGATGAGGCAAATTCAATCAATCAAACATGCTATATACAAGCAAACTGATGTGAAAAATGAATATAATATTTGATCAAATGCTACGATCGATGTTTCTAGGTAATAATTACTTTTTCGTGGTTATGATGAGACAATGGTTTCCAGTAACAAAGACAATTTCTTGGAATAACTGAAGTATGTCATTGAACAAATGAGGTTGGGAACAAAGTTGTGATGAAAAATACTCTTGGAAATAACCAAATGGCGTCTCATCCAATTCAAAAAGATATTAATTGTTTTTCGGAAAAAAGTGGTTAGCTCCATAGTTCAAGAGATGGATCACGATGGCTGGTGAATAAATCTGTATGCTATTCTAAGAAAAAAATTAGCTATAGTTTTTCGTTTTGTTGATAAACATAGTATAATGAAAGAGAAATTTGTTGATCTACTCTATGTGAAGTATACATGTTTTTTTATCTCTGATATGTAATATTAATTTAGTACATGCTAAATATACTTTTGAGTTTGGAGAAGGTGAAAGGATATGGCTATAATGGAGTAGGAAATATGAGAGGTGAACTAAATAGGTTGAGAACATTGATTTCAAGAGAAATCAGTTTTGCATACTATGTACATTGGTTTGTTTATCAGCTTCAGTTGGTTATTGCTAAACAAATTTGTAAATTTTTTTGATAAGATTTATATTGATCAGTTTTTAAGTGATTGTCTTATTTGTTTTATGGAAAGAATAAATTTGAAAATAGAATGTTAATTTATTGGGAATGCTCACAAAATAGATCTTTAAAATGGATCAATGACAAATGTGACACAAATTTTTCTCTCTCCAACAAATGTCATTTTCTCTCATTCTTACCCTTATGTCCATTGATTAATCACAAAATGTCATTTTTTTATAATTATGTTATTTTCTCGAAAGTAATAATTGCACTTACATCCTCATTTTCTTCATTTATTTATGTAAGTGTCACTATCATCAATTTTTCAACTACCATGAACAACCAAATTTGAAGCTGTTAATGCATCAAATTTGAAGCTGTTAATGCATTAATTTTATCTGTTAATATGGTTAGTTTTGGGGTTGACAAAAACGTCCGAGTAGACTTCATTCTAAGTTTTAATTAAATTAGACAATTAGATCATACTGATTATGCATCGTTGTATGTCCCCTTGGTTGACTTCGATTTAAAGTTTGCATACATTGTTAATTCATTTTGAGCAAATTGGTAAACAATTTGACATATTTTCTTGATCTACACCTTTATATATGTTATGTACTTGCCTATGATTGATTTTTACTTGATTTTATGTTATAGAGACTGAGAAATATAATTTGTGAACTACTTAGTCAGGTAGGTCATACGGATTAGACTTCGTTTTATGTCTGCTTGGCCGAATTCGATTGGAAGTTTGTATACATTGTTGATGCATTTTGAGATTATATACGAAGTCCGAGAGTAACGTGTTGTGATTGTTTATATTTACAGGTTTGGAATGGCATAAATACTCGTCGTTTACAGCGAATGGATGATGATGATAGGGTATGGCATTTTGAAATTGATATTCGCAAAGGAGGGCAACTGTTTTTTTTTTGCAAAACGGTAGCACATACTCTGATCTTGTTCAGATGGCTAGGACTGATTATATGATTACGAATAAAACCAACTTTGTGGAGTTATCATATATGTTGCCAGCAAATATGCTTCAGCAAATGGCCCAAGATACCCCGTCTATGTTTGTGACAAATGATAGACAAATTCAGAACTTGATCGAATTCAGTAGGATGAATGTGGTCCGACTTTGTGTCTCAACTCGGAGGATGGAAGAATTTGATGTCCATTTAAACACTGAGCAGGAAGTTACGGCAGACAATGGAGATAGAAAAAAGAAGGAAGATAAGGATGTGAAAGAAGAGAAGGAGGTGAAGGAAGAGAACGAGGAGGGTTGTGAAGAAGGTGTGGACCTACTGGTTGACAATGGTGGTCCTCATGTACCAGACGAGGGCGTGGATGTTAAACTGAACTACCACAAAGATGTTGGGAACATTGATGTTGATGGGATCGTGGACGGTGATGACGTTGATATCGATTACAATAAGTTTGGAAGAGTTAAAGATGAAGCAGACGATGATGATGATCTATATTTAGATCCTAAAGATGCTAAAGCGTTTTATGGTTCTATGCAAGGCGGATTCAATAATCCGTGGATTGATCAATTGTGGATATGACAATGTTTTCCGACAAAACTGTGTTTATTTCATAGGTCCGTTTGACTGCTGTAATATTAAAGTTCTCTTTCAAAGTGCACAAGTCGACACATACTCGGTTTGTTGCTAGATGTACTGTGAAAGGATGCACATGGAGGATTGTAGCGGCTGTTAAGAACGAACCAACTATTTTATGGGTCATCAAATATTCGAACGTTTATACTTGTTCTCTCAACGATCGAATAGTTAACCGTAAAAGTTACACTCCAAAATATATTGGAAGGATTTTCTTAGAGCGGGTTGGAATAATAGATGGTATTGTCCCAAATCATATCGAAGATGTAATGACGACCATGTTCGGTCTCAGCATGGATTATACCACATCGTACATGGCTAATATATGCAAAAGAACTTGCAAGGGGATCAGCTGAAGGCGGATATGCGAGTTTGCCATCTTACCTTCGGAAAGTAGAGCTCGCAAACCCAGGAAGTGTCGTTGATCTTGTCGTTGATGAGGAATACAGATTCAAGTACCTTTTCATAGCTTTTGAAGCTTCCATTGCTGATTTTCGGTATATGAGGTGTGTTATTGTTGTTGATGGGATACCTCTTTCAGGAAAATACGAAGGTGTTATGCTTGTCCCAGCCGCTCAGGATGGTAACTTTCAGATATTTCTGTTAGCTTTTGCGATTGTTGACATTGAGTGTGATGCTTCGTGGGTGTGGTTTTTCACAAAATTACGGTTGTGTTTTACGGATGAATATGTTTTGGTCATCGTTTATGACCGACACCAATCTATAGATAACGCGTTTGAGACTGTTCTTCCATGGGCAACACGAGGAATATATTATTATCATCTACAACAGAACATGATTAATAATTTGGAAGGCGACAGCTTATGAACTTGGTTAAAGGGGCGGTTTATGCATATACGGTGGCTGAGTTCGACCGAAACATGATTGCGATTATGACGGAAAATCCTGTCCTCGCAGCTTATTTGGATGATGCAGACCTAACTTTATTGTCTCGGGTGATAGATACAACATTAAGACGTGTGGGAACCGAAATCCATCTCAATGTAAATAAGTAAATATAATGTGAGGAACCGAAAATCTTGCGATGAAAACAATAATAAAACCAAAAAATAGATGAAAAACTAAGACAAAGAGAAGAATGATTTTTATTGCTTAGCCTGAATGCTTGCTCCGAGATAAGTTGAAATAGTTCGAGATGGGTTACAATGAAAGAAATCGATCTCTATATATACAAGACATCCTAAGTCCTAAAACTAATGAACTTTCGA
>KE153924.1:12537-30591 GCA_000411075.1 Sisymbrium irio
CATTTTAGCCTTTAATTCCGAAAACGTGGGTTTTGACCCCAATAACTCGCATACCATTTCTCCCAGTCTTGCTGATTACCCCCATTGGGCCAGATAGACAATGTCTACCCTTGATTGTGAAGCGACGTCCTAGGAGGCAAAAGAATTCTCGGTGGTTAACATGGCTGGAAAGGTCAAGGAAGCAGGTAGAGTCCCCAGGAAGTCATACCGATCGTATAATTGTTCAAACTGCTGGGAAAAAGGGCATACTAGCCCCAATTGCGTAAGTTTCAAACTTTTATTTTGGCTATTACTCCTGTGAAAATCGATGTTAACTTGTATATTCTTGTTTTCTCAGAAGCACACAGACGGCGAGTAGAAGTCTGACTGTTAGTAGACTTAGAGAAGAAGTCTGCTTGGTAGACTCAGAGAAGAAGTCTACCTCCAATATGTAATGAAGTCTACTCTTATATAACTAACGAAATCTACTTTAAGTGTATCTTATATTACATAGCGTTTATGATGATTATTCCATTACATAAGGAGAACAACCTGCAAAATGATAGTTGGCAAACCCCCCAAAAACAAACAACTTATCATTTCCAACAACCCAAAAAAAAACCCGAGAATTTACTTATATCATCCACTCTATTTCCCTTCGTAAATGTCCAGGTCATCTTGATTCTGCATATCCACCGGTCCACGACATTCAATCTCCGAGAAAATATCAGTCGATAATTTATCCCTTATAGTAGGGATTTTAGCGTCACACAATGCAGCCGGAAATGGCAATCCAAGCGAATGACATTCAATGTGTTTCAGAAAATACACACAATCACCCTCGCCCAGAACTTTTTTCCGCGGCACGCCATCTAATTCTCGCTTGTATGTGTACTTCTCAGGATAATATGATTCCTTAACCTCATGTGAAGCTAACTCCCACATCAAATATGGGAACATCTCGAGGAATGGCTGCATGGCAACATCAAGTTGGTCGGCTGGTGTACAATTTGGAATACTGTCCCACACCACAATGTGTCGATTTGGGATCGATATCCACAGAGCGACCCAATGACTTCAAGGAAGGTTCAAAGGGACGTATATGTCATCCACTTCAAGGTCCCACATCTTATCGGTCTTACAATATAATGGATATTCGCCGGTGTAGTAACTTAAAGCACCATTTGACAGCATTTTACTTACCCATTTGGGCTCGTTGTTGATCGAGTGAAATTAGCAAACTTCGATGTTCACATACTAGAGAAAATGGTATCTACGAAAAAAATTCTTGAAGTTTTAAACCATTGTGGATGTTTTTTATGCCGAAGCCTGAACATATTGAGCACCGCATCCATATGCTGACAAAGTAACTCAATGGAGTATATTCATTAAGTATTCTAATGAAATTTACCCATTTTATATTCGATATAATTTTGTGTAAGAAGTTCTAACCGTATCTCCCAGCCATTGTTGTTTCGTGCGCAGCAGCCACCACCAGTTGCAAAGCGGAGTTTTAATCTTCTTCTCGTACGTCCTGAGAAGTTATAAAGTACATATATAATGTACAAATTGGATATGACATACATATCAATTGTGAGTTATATGGTAACTTGCATTTTTTTTTAGGAACACAATTAACTGAGCCTTTTTTGGGTATCTGGATTGCCGAAAGGATTGTATGCAGAGTTTAGTGCACTGTTTGGGACGATCACCTTGGCTATATTATTTCCCTCATAAAGACTACGCCGCATTGCAGCCAACCGCCTTAACATATCTTCTTTTTCATGTGCCGTGATTTTGCAAGTTTGTACCCTGCTATCATGCTTTTTAATTTCCGCAAGGAAGTCTTCTTCTGTGGGTTTTTTTACCAAAGGTCTTCGACACTTGGAGCTGACTCGTTTGAAGGAACATGTTGAGGTGTAGAAGATTTTGGAGGATAAGACCGTTTTGGAGGCGAATAAGCTTTTGGAGAAGGTTGATCGTTTCTGTCATCGTTCACACTCTCACATGCACCTATTTGTTTCTGCAAATTTGGTTGTAAAAACTAAACAATTTATTCATCTTAAATAGAAACACACATATTTGTCAAACCGACAAATTAAATAATCCATACAACATTCAGATGCACATCTGAAGACAGGCTCATGCCTATTGTACATAAATAACAAAAGGTTTACTTGTTTCCTCCCCTCTTATGTTTCCTAGTATTGTAAGTCCGATTATGACCTACCTCATTCTCTCCGGCAGGTTCAGTAGACTTCACTTGCTCCTCTGTTGTTGACGCTTTCAACGTTTTCACGTCCTCTGTCACATCCTCCAGTTGCTTGGTTAGTACATTTACTTGGGTAGAACAATAACCGAACCCTTCTTTTAGTTTGTTAGGATAATGGAGCCCCACGTCTCTATCTCCATCTTAATCATTTCTGTGATATTTGGATCCATTTCTGATGGACCGGGGCAATGTCGTTTTCCGCTTGGTTCTTCCCCAGACCCCGACTGTTTCTTCTCATCCTTCATCTCGGCCTTAGGCTCTATCTTTAATTTGCTGGATTCCTTGATTCTTTCCGCAATCCACATAGTTTTCTTCCACCTCTAATCACCCAGATCGGCCACCAATGATTTCAAAACATTGGCTATTCTCTCATCAGCTTCATCATCATCCCAAATGGGATCAAGTTCTGCATCTTGTGTATAGTGATTGAAACGGGTCTGCATTTAACACACACCGTGCTAGTTAATCATATAATGTGTTAATACCCAACTATTCCGAGAATGAGTTCTGACAGTGTCTGATTACCTAGCGGAGCATAGCCTCTTTCACATACTTCCTACCTCATAAACCCTTGTATGCCAGAATAGGTGGAAGTGGTTTATTGGGAATTGGTTGACTGTAGTGGGCGGCAAAATTCGGCATCGAAGTGTACACCCAGACCTGTAGAACTGCAACGAAACCGTCTAAAGTATACGACTTGTTTATGTATGTATCCTTCACCGAGTGTATGATGTTCTTGAAAGCAACTCTTCCCCATGGATAGTTCTCAAACGCCTCTATATCCATAACTAGCCTAGTCATGTTGACACGTGTGTGTGTAGCGGGTTTTTGCCCTTCTATGGATCCAGCGTATATGGTTAGATAGTCTAGTCTGATCCGAGAAATCCTACTCCACAAACCAGCAATATTACAAGCTTCCGTCAGCTCCTCAACACTAGGCCCGACGTCTACAGGAACACCAAGCTCTTCCCAGAAATCTTCCATCTCCTCCGTAATTTCCATATCAGGTTGCTCAAGACCTTCTACATAGTCGCAGTTGAGACTTGTGATGCTTTCAAGCTCATTCAAAGAAAATCTCAATGGGTTTCCGGACACAAGACTCCATATCTCGTTTTTCTTATTGCATTCTAGCTGAAAAGTCAGCATATGGTGCACAAGTCGCGAAGCCCATTCAAAATCCAGTCGGTTGAACTTTAAGAATACACCGAATCTGGAGTTACTAATCTCTTGGCACTCATCCTCTTCTAGAACATTGAAGAGTGCAGTAAACAACTTGGTGTTGTTGCTATAATAGCCAATGCTTTTATCAGCCTGGGGCTCCTCACCCTTTGTAAAAAACCTCCGGGGCAAGTCCAAATCCATGCTGCCATAAATAATCATCGATACACATAAATAAACAATAACAAACAAACATTTACGGATCACAGACCACAATGTGCTGATTTCCGTACTACACATTGTATGTCTGAAGCATTATATATAAGTCTACGAGGATAAACGAAGTCTTCTACTAATTAAGTCTCTGGCATAAGTCTACACAATAAGTCTACAATAAGTCTACTTCTGAAGTCTACTTGTTTCCCAATTGAAGTCTCCTTAAGAAATCAACCGGCATATCCCAGATCTATTTGAAATGTATACAATTACCTCAGATACTGAATCGTCTTCGGGTCTGAAAATCAGTGGAGGAACAGTTACTCGAAATTAGCCGAATTCAAAAGTCGATAACTCTTCACCTTCACGACAAACACGCAACAAAAAAAAAAAAATTTTAATTATTACCGGATTATGACACTTACGTATACATTCAAAGATCGAGAACAATAAATTGTTTAATACATGCGGCGATTAGGTTTCGCGAGTTCTATCAGAGGTGAGAGGAGATATGTGAGAAAAGATATGCTAAGTAGTTTTAAATTAGTTATACTTTCCGGTGAACTATTCCGTTATCATGAGAAAGAGATGAGATAGCATACAGACGGAAACGAAAAACTAGATGATTAATCTGAAATGGAGTACGAAGGTAATATTTTCGAGGATATTCACACCGAAATGAACTGTGTTTTGGTCAACCAATACCGATAGATGGAGAAAGGTAAATATGATTTTTAATGGTAAAATTTTTTTTACCTTACTGTTATATATAACCAATGACCGGTTACGAACCAAAATAAACCGTTTTCTCAGATTTATTTTGATATTAAACAGTTACCACCCATTATTTCGATGAACCAAACAATGTTCCCGTGAACTTATTACTATCTCAAAACTTTTCCCGCCTATGCTAGTCACATCATTCGAAACGCCACGTTCGATAACTGTTTGGCTATATTTATCTTCTCAATATATCATAATGCACGCGGACTTAGACAGTAGATTTATCAGCAGTCTACAAATTATAGGTATAAGTTTTGAACAATTTTTATTATATATAATTATATATTATCAGAAAATTAAATATAAATTAGTGACATGATTATAATTAAATATTGCAAGGTGTGTCAGATATGTCTTCGTCTCCAGTAGACTTCATCCGAAAATTTTACAAGTAAATTTTATATATACTCAAGTATTAGTAAACTTTATTATTACATTATTTTAAAGAAGACAATCGTAAGGAACTCAATTTTTTTTAAACATATAGTATACGAAATAATAATCATAATTTAATATTAACAAGTATTGTTATCAAATTTAACGTAATTAAAAAGATTTACCAATTATAAAGTGGCATAAAAAACCTAATTTTAAAATATAGCACCATGTTGACCTTAAAATATAAGCATAAACATAGGCATAAACATAAACAAAAACATAAAAATTTTAAAAGATAAAAATAAAAAGTGGCCGTAAATTGAGCCCAAAGTAACAATATTTAACCCTTTCTCGGGATAATTTATAGTTTGTTATCAAACGAAAAGAAAATTAAATATTAAACCATACTTAATTTAAACTTAATTAAAAAAGACGCCTCCTACGCCTGTCTCTGCACATGTAAAAGTCCTCCTGTTCTAGCTCATCCCTCAGATCATCCACCTCATCGATGTTAGGTTCGAACATGATCTCCGATAATCCTTCAACGCTCTCCAGCCAGCAGTCTTCAAACGCAGCTGATTTTTAAAATGATGAAAATGTTAAACTGTGTTTATAATTAAAATATAGTAATAACATTATATTAAGTTACATACCTCTCCAGATTTTCATGATCCTCCAGAACATCAGAATCACAATTTTATCAGGTCTTCTTTGGCAGAAGAACCCTCTCTCGAAAGCATCGGCGTGTGCGCCAGCTGCAACACACTTCATACGCTTGTCACTGATGTCAAAAAAGGGAATTCAGGACCATATCGGATTACTTCAACGATGACATTTACTACTTGACATATCTATTTAGTAAGTCGACGTAACAAAACTGCTAACCATTCACCCAACGAAGTCTACTTCATAAGTCCGCATAAGAAGTCTACCTAAGCAGTCCACATCCGAAGTCTACATTTATAAGTTTATAACCGAAATCTACCAAATATGTTGATGTTCGAAGTCTACTGACTAACCCTGATTTTGAATGTATTGCGTTACGAATTCCAGTCATATTCTAACCTTGCGTCCTTGATATGGAAAATTTTCTTGTTCTCCGCAGGCTCTCTACCTCGACAAAGAGGGGATGTCAGAGCGACGACCACACCCAAGACATCTACAATATCAATTTATTTGTGTTAGATAATTTTTAACCAAAAATTAAAACGTTAAATAATACGTACGGAATAATTACATACATATATCGATATGAATATCATGGATTTTGTCAAAATTGACAAAATCTAGGAAGTGCTTGTGGTTGATGGGATCAATCTTCTTTACCTCTGTGTTGAGCGTTCTGTCTAGGTTGTACTTACATGGGGATGGATTGAATCCTATTATACGCAAGACAACCTCGATGTCTTTCATCTGGAACCAGTTTCCTATTTCCTTCTCCAAACCCTTGAAGGCTTCAGATCGAACTGGAGGCACGGTCATCTCCATCTTGATCCCCTTAAAAGAAGGAATAACACATGCGTTAGTTAAACTCACATGCATGTAATTAGAGTACCATGCACAAAAGGTAAAATTCATAAATAAACTGTAGTTAGACTTATTTACCTCTTCATCTGCTAGTATGAAGGACCAGTATCGACCACCGTCGGGAAAATAGGAAAGGAAGAAAGAGAATGCTCAGAGGATTTTGACTTTAAAAGTCCATTCCGTGATTGACCTGTTGGCTTGTGAGAGAAAGCTGTATGAAGCGTCCATTGCGGCGGTTGGAGAGTTAGATTTGCAGAAATTTTGGAGAAAGGTTTGGCGAGAAATTTGGAGATATAGGAAGAAGAAGATTGGCGGTGTAGAAGATGAATTTATAAACCCGAAACCATCGGAACGAAGCGGTACTATTAATTAAGATAGAACTCAAACGTCCTGACGTCTATACATAATGACTAGTCAGAATACAAAGAATCTACCAATGGATTTCGCGTCAGCTAATTAATATTTTCGTTATAATTATTAACTATTTTATTTCGACATATTCTTCATCAGGAGACTTCATACGTAGACTTCAAACTGTACGTTATCAGTACCCTTTAATATTCATTCATTACTTTGGTTGCCTCCATACTGATATTTCCCACGCAGACTTACTTGGTAGACTTCACTGACAGACGTTATTTTAAGTCTATTATTAACACTTACCATCGGTCATGTCTATACTATTTAATTTTAGCTGGGCTACACTACTTTTATAGGTATCTGTTACACTGAAATTCAAACGTTCGTTCATGTCTGTTAGGTCAATCATCAATCGAATACACCAATTTAATTATTTTAATCTGCTAGATCACTCCTCGATCATATACCAATTTAAATATTTTAATGTCTGTTTTTTTTTTTTACGAAAATATTTTAATGTCTGTTTGGTGACTATTTGATCAAATATCCAACATATACATTATTTAGGTTAAATTCAAAATTTGTAGACTTCGTTTTAGTCTGCCACCGAAGTCTACTAACTGTCTGGTAGGTGACTCCTCGATCAAATATCCAACATATACATTACTTATGTAAACTCCAAATTCGTAGACTTCGTTTTATGTCTGCGACCGAAATTTACTATTGTTCGATAAATGATACAAACACAAACAGACATATATGATAAGATTCAAGTCTCATATTATAGAAGGTTAGAAGGTTCACGTATAATAAATATGTCAATTCAGATTCCCAACAGCCAAGAAAATATAAGAACTATGAAGACTACACTGGAAACAACAACCACCTTTACCTCCTCACCGTATGCAGAAGGCTTTTGCTGAAGTAACTCTTTCACCTGAGCTTTCAACGCAGTTATCTCTGCCTCAACCCAAATCATGTCTTCTTTTTCCTTGATGGCAATTATTGAACTCCTCTGATCTTTAAGGGAAGATCTAATAGCTTGGAATTCCTCAATCACAGCCGTCCCACCACTTTGATAATATGATCCTATACAAACGTCAAACCACGTTAAAACATGTTTATCCTGAAAACTATATACAACCATTCCAAAAATGTGATTTACATTATCTTTCTTGCATCCAAAGAACAGTCTATTGGGATACTCGGTTGAGGTTGATGATTATTTAACAGCCCCAACACCGCATAAACATTTCTCAGGTATTCCAAATTGCACCCAACCACGTCGTGAGTTCACTTCCGCTCCACCGGCACTCCACAAAGACACAGAACTACTAGATGGTTGACTGTAGTTGTATGGGCTCATACCTATGTGTTAACAAAATGATCATTCGTGAGTAAAATACAAATGCTTGAAGACAAATTGGAAAATGTATCTGTTATATAAAAGTTTCGAATACGGAAGACAATCTGTAACCCAATATAAAAATATATAAAAATGTCAGAAACGATATGTAACAAAAACGTAAATCACGAAAAATGATGGCACGTCGGAGGCTTACCAAATGCGGTCGAGAGTTGAAAAGATACGGCGGAAAACAAAAATTATAATAGTGAAAAGAGAGCGATAGCGAGAGATAAATAGTGATAGGTCACCAAAAAAAATCCAGAATATCACGTTTCCTGTTAAAAGAATTAGGGTTTTCATCAATTTACTCACATTGTATAAGGGACAATTTATCCGGTTAGGTTAAGATTTGGGAATCGGTTCGTCGGTCAAACTTCGTGGTTAAGTTAAAATATTGGTTAGATTAAAATGTTGGTCAGGTTAATGGTTCGTTTAAAATTTTGGTAAGGTAATTATTTTACCATTTTTACCTTACCGGCTGTAACCTTAAGTTTTAGTATACCCAAAACCTCTAAAATCATTTATTTCGTGCCTAATCAACCTACATTATATTAAATTTACTCATTTTTTGAAATTAAATTTTATATGGATGCAAATCTTATATTTCAATCTATATATTTTTAGTTTTTATTAAAATAATTGTTTCCTAATTTTATAATAAATTTTTAAGATAATATGAATATGTAGACTTCTTTGTGAGTTTACGTGTTAGACTTCAATAGGCGTCTATATGTAAAAGTATATTCGTAAACTTCAAATTGTTAAAATCAATTCTTTGTTGCATAATCAACCTTTGTTAATATAGATTTACTAATTTCAGTCAAATTTATTTTTATATGGATGCAGATCATCTATTTGATTCTATTTTACAAAAAAAATTCTCACAATTATTTTTCCTAAATTTTTTAATTAAAATTTAATTTATTATTATGGAGTAAACTTTTTTATTAATTAAATTTTATTAAACGTCTACATGTAACATTGGGATCATAGATTTCCAAATGTTACATCTGTCATTTCCAATTTCCTTTTATTGTTTGTTTGTAAGGATTCGAATGTAATTTCACTATACTTAATGATTAGTATTGCCATATGCTCAATTTGAAGTCTATCTTAGAAATTTGATCAAAAAGTGGTCAAAAAAAGCAATTCCCCCGATTAATTGTCTCCTTGTAAGAAAATCAGATCCTTTTGATGTCTGATTTTGTCTCTGATATACATTGGAGATGAACAAGAGAATTTAGTTTGGTTTAGGAGAGACTTAAGAATTGGAGATAACCCTGCATTAGCTGCTGCTGCACACAAATGATCTGTACTGCCTATATTCATATGGTGTCATGAAGGACAGTTTTTCCCAGGAAGAGCTTCAAAATGGTGGCTTAAACAACCACTTACCCACTTCGGACAATCCTTGAAAGCACTTGGAGCTGAGATCACTCTTCTCAAAACCCATAGTACCATTTACGCAATTTTGGAATGCGAGCCACTGGTGCTACTAAACTCGTGTTCAATCATCATTACGGTAACGCATCAAAGTGCAAATTTTTTGATTGAATCTTATAAAGTCTTGAATCTTGATTTGTTTCATCTTTATGATAGCGCAACAAAGATAAATGTTTTGATGGAGTTATATGAAGTCTTGAATCTTGATTTGTTGGTTTTTGGTTTATAGATTCTGTTTCCCTTGTTCGGGACTATATTGTTAAGGAGAAACTTGTGGAGAATGGGATTACTGTGCAAAGCTATAGCGGAGATTTATTATATGAGCAGTGGGACAATTACAGCGAGAATGGCGAGCCGTTTACGAGGTTTAGTCTCTACTGGAAGAAATGTTTAGACATGACAATCGAGTCTATTTCACTTCCTCCTCCTTGGCGTTTGTTCCCGACAGTTTCAGGTATAAAAACATTAACGGAGTGAAAACGAAGCAGAGAAACCAAGTAACGCAGTGTTAACTAAAGCGTGGTCCCCAGGATCGAGCAATGCTGAACGAGTTCATCAAGCAACATCTCATAGATTACTCCAAAAGCAACAAGAAAGTCGTTGGAAATTCAACCTCTCAGCTTTCTCCATATCTTCACTTCGGGGAAATAAGCTAGGACGTATCTTCCAGTGCGTTCGGATGAAACAAATCATTTTGGCGAGAGATAAAAACCAGAAAGGAGAAGAAAGTGCAAAGTATCTAAAATCATTAGGGCTAAGAGAATACTCTTGCTACATATGTTTTAACATCCCCTTCACTCATCACGAACGTTCTTTGTTGAGTCATCTTCAGTTTTTTCCCTTGGGATTCTAATGTCGACAAGGCGTGGAGACAAGGAAGAACATGTTATCCATTTGTTAAAGCCGGAATGAGAGAGCTTTGGGCAACAGGATGGATATTAGGATATATAACAGAATAAGAGTGATTATTTCAAGCTTTGTCGTGAAGTTAATTCAGCTTCCA
The DNA here is from genome assembly GCA_000411075.1 of Sisymbrium irio. Lineage (NCBI taxonomy): Eukaryota > Viridiplantae > Streptophyta > Magnoliopsida > Brassicales > Brassicaceae > Sisymbrium > Sisymbrium irio. The sequence goes on from KE153924.1 coordinate 23,065, forward strand.
TGGAAATTGGGTATGAAGTACTTCTGGGATACATTAACGGATGCTGATTTGGAATGTGACATTCTTGGTTGGCAGTATATATCTGGCAGCTTACCTGATGGCCACGAGCTTGATCGGATTGGATAATCCTTGAGAAAGAAATATTAAATGTTTTTTTAGTAACAAGCAGCTGTAACATACTTAAGTAAAGAAATTTCAAATTAATAGATTTTTTTATATTTTTTCTTTTTTTTTTCTTTTCCGATACGAGCCGTTTTTACTAATTACCGAAATATGATTAAAGAAACATAATAAAAAAGTAGTGTAGCTGAGAGAGTAACAAAAAAAAAACTGTTTGTTTTGTTACATTAGAAAAAGAAAAAAAGTGACACAGATATCAAGTTCGCGTAATTATTTTCTCAAAAATTATATAAATTTGATTAAAGAAAACATAATAAAAGTAGGATATATCAGAAAGATTCTGACAGAAACTAACAAAAAAGATTATGGAAATCTGATAAAAACAAAAAGAAATATCCTAACAAAACGCGATAATTAATGAAGAGAAAAAGTAACAAATTAAAAAAAAAAACAACAATATTCTCCTAGATTTTATCCGGTACAGTTTCACCGGAAAGATCCTCAAGTGATTTTCCCTTAGGCTCCGGAGTAAGAAACGTGAAAAAGAGGCCAAGCAAACTGATTCCTGCCATGATCAGTAACGTTGCCCTCATCCCCACAGCCTTCACCAAAGCAGCAAAACCGAAAGAACCAACAATAGCACCGGCTTTACCGGTAGCAGCTGAGATACCATGACAAGTTGACCTAAGCCTCGCCGGAAAAATCTCAGCCGGGACAATAAAAGTAGTTGCGTTAGGTCCGAAATTTGCGAAGAAAAAAGTGAGAGAGTAGAGAACCACGAAACCAATTCGGTTATGCGGTAAAGTCCAGTGATGGTATGGTACGGCTAAACCGACCAAGCAAGCCGCCATCATGAAGAATCCTATGGCCTGAATCTTGAACCGTCCCATCCAGTCGATTAAAAGTACGGTGAACCAGTAACCAGGAACGGTGCCGCAAATAGCTATATAGGTTTGTGCCCTAGCGATCATGAAGAGCTCTTGGATTGCGTTCATGGTTTTGGCCGAGGGTAACCAACCGATGGTGGTGAAAATATCTTTCTGGAATAGGTTTTGGCTGTAGTAAGCGATGTCGATGAGGAACCAACAGATGGCTGTTCCGAAGAGGTGAAGTCCGTGGCGGTGGAGGAATTTCTTGGAGAACAAGCCAAACTCGTCCGGAGAAACACTAGCTTGGTCATAGTTCGCAGAAGAGGCTTCAATGTCTACTTTGAGAACCTTAGACATATCAGAAGCCGCTTGCTCCGCGTTCTTGGCGACTAGATTAGTGTAACGAGCGGTTTCAGGCATCTTCACACGCCAGTAGTAAGTCAAGATAGCCGGTATAGCGCCTAACATCAGGATGATCCTCCATACGTAATCTGCCTGCGGGACGGTGGAGCCGGCCGGGTCGACCATATAGGCTTGAGACGGAAAGTGAAGCTCGAAAAGATACGAGACAAGTAGCGAAACACCACCTGCGGCCACGATTCCAACCCCTTGCATAGCGAAAACGGCTGCTATGAACGCACCACGAGTACGTTTGTTGGCATACTCGGACATGATTGTAGCCGATAGAGGATAATCACCACCGATGCCAAACCCGAGCCAGAAGCGGAAGAAGCAAAGCGTTACCATGACGGATTTCGGGCCGCTGCCAAGGGAAAGACCAGAGCAGATGGAGCATAAGGTCATGATCACGAGAGTCAATCCGTACACTTTCTTACGGCCGAGCTTGTCGCCAAGACACCCGAAGAAAATCTGTCCGAGCAACGTTCCGGCAAAGGCTACACCACTTACGGCGGCAGAGATGTCGTCAGGGAGGGCTCCCGGAGAGGAGGAGCCAGGTTTATGATAGTAGATCCGGCCTAGGAGCTTCGTGACGATAGATATCACAAAGAGATCGTATGAGTCCGTAAAGAAACCCATACCGGAGATTACTACCGCCTTGACGTGGTACCATTGAGTCTTTGCACCGTCAAGAGCTTTCAAGATGCTGCCTTTTCTTTCGTCAGCCATGGCGAGTTCTTTTCTTTGTTCTCTACAAAATAAGTGACAAATTGTTACTATTATATGGAGAGAGATGTTGCAACAGATTACCTAGTTGGATAAGGATTAGGACTAAAAGTAATATACGTTTTTGGTAAACAAGAATCTATCAACAAACTATACCAAAACAAATTAGGATTCGAGACTCGAGCTGAAAATATTGCGATAAAAGAGATTAAACACAGAAATATCATGTGTCATGACATATTCATGATTCAATGGACAAATTAATTTCGTGTTGAAACATCTGATAATATTTGCAAATATATATGTATGTAAGTGCTTACCAACAAGGTAGATCCTGAAAGACTCTTTTTTCCTTAGCTGAGGACTTTTAAGTGAGGGATGATCGTTAAGGGTTTATAGCGTTATATAGAGGGTGGGGAGGAGATCAAAATAGTATATTCTATTAGCATAATGCCGAAAACTTATTATTTTTTGTTTGTTTTCTGATTAAATTTAATAATTTTTTATACAAAATTTATATTTTAAAAATCTGGATATTTCGAGTAATATTGCAGAAGATTTTTTTGTTGATATCCGACAGTAAAATATTGTAACTGAGGATATTCCTTTTCAATGTGCCTCAATAGTAAATAAGTCAAGTCGAGTTTAACTAAAACAAAAACATACCGTAAACCAATTGTTAAGACCTAGTATAATAAAAATCTCCAATATAGATCAATTATAATATTTTATTTATTGCGAAGTTTTTTTCTTCAATATATAAGAATATATGATTTGAATTACAGAGGTTTTAGAAAAGTGAGTCCGAAAAGAAAGAAACAGTCCCGATATTATATCAAATAATCAAATATGAAAAGAGCCTAGTATTCTAGTTTAAAATTATGGAAAGAGAATTTAATTCATTAGAAAGATTAACGAGGGCATATTAAATAACGGTTTTTCAGATTGTAATCATTTAATTTAATTTATAGCTATTAAATCACTTAAATATACAAAACAAAACCTTGTTAAACCATCCATAATTCTTTTGAATTGCTATATTTGACGTTAGTTTCGTTCGTAATTATATCACCAGTTAAATTATCGACAATTTCGAAATATGGTTATCGTTCATAACCTACAGAAATATGTGCATGAAAAGTTGTGTATAGTAAATTCTGTGTCACGATTATTTTATTGTAAATTCTACTAAAATCATCAAAATATCAATGAAATCTAAAAATCCCACTAAAGTTATCTGTGCATGAAATGCACTTAGAATTCATAAAATCTAAATATCTCTAAGTATTCTAAATCCCCTATAATCTAATAAGAGACCTATAAAATTTCAATGAAATCAAAGATATATAAGCATATGGAGAACTGACATATTCTTATAACATTATACCGTCAAGATCGGCGAACAAACAAAATGAAAACAAAAACAAACATCGCACTCCACAAATAACAAAAAAAGAAAATATATAAATACAATAGTTTCATCGTGATCATTTCTCGACTTCAGTCTCACCGGATAGTTCTTCAAGGGACTTACCCTTGGGCTCAGGGACAAGGAAGGTGAAGAGCATACCAACGAAGTTAATGACACCGAGCATGATAAGTGAGTTCTTGACTCCAATGCCCGGTGGATATCCTGCGTCCGTCTTGGTCTTGTCCTGTGGCTGAGCCGCGTATAGGAACCCGAAAGCTCCCACGATGGCTCCAGCCTTACCTGTTGCTGCTGATATTCCATGGCATGTGGACCTTAGCCTAGCCGGGAAGATCTCAGCGGGTACAATAAAGGTGGTTGCGTTTGGTCCAAAATTGGCGAAGAAGAAAGTGAGAGAGTACATAACCACGAATCCAATGCGGTTGTCTGGCTTAATCCAATGGTCGTAAGGAAAGGCAATGGCAAACATAAAGACAGTCATCATGAAGAATCCCATTAGCTGGATTGCAAATCTTCCCATGATATCAATAAATGCAACCGTGAACCAGTAACCAGGGACAGTACTGCAAAGCGCGATAAGAGTCTGAGCCCGAGCAATCTTGAAAACCTCATGGACGGCGTTCATGGTAGATGCCTTTGGGATCCATCCAATGGCCGAGAAAATATCCTTTTGGAACAAGTTTTGGCTGTAGAAGGCAATGTCAAGCAAGAACCAAGTCGAAGTACATCCAAGGAGGGGTAGACCATGGCGCTTAAGAAATTCCTTGGAAAACAAGCCATAGTTAAGTCTGGGGTCTTTAACGATATCTTCTGCTCTTTCCTCCATCTCAAGCTCCACTTGTAAAACCTTGGACATGTCTTGTGTGGCCTGTTTGATGTTTTTTGCCACCAAAGCAGTGTACCGAGCGGTTTCTGGCATTTTCATTCTCCAGTAGTAGGTCAATGCTGCGGGTATAGCACCAAACATGACGATGAATCTCCAGATGTAATCAGCTTCGGGAGGCGTTGAGAGAACCCTGTCAACAGCATAGGTTGGTGCTGGGAACTTCTTGTCGAATATGGAAGATACTGCAAGTGCCACGAAACCTCCGGCCAAGATACCGATACCTTGCATAGCGAACACGGCCGCGATGAAAGCACCACGAGTCTTCTTGTTAGCGTATTCAGACATAATGGTGGCTGAAAGAGGGTAGTCACCTCCAATACCGAATCCCAGCCAAAACCTAAATGTAATTTACTTGTATGTTAACTTATTTTTGAAATACATATATGTATAGATATCAGGTTATGTTGTTTCAAAAAAAATATAGCGAGATATGAGGTTTAAACTTGACGAATAGTAAAAGCATGCGTATCTCCTACAAGATTATTAGTAAATCATACATATATGATTATTGTTGTACCTGAAGAAGCAGAGGGTGGTCATGACACCCTTGGCTTTGTTACCGAAGGAGAGACCGGAAGCCACAGAGCAGACGATCATCATGATCAAAGTGATACCATACACTTTTTTCCTTCCAAGCTTGTCACCGAGCCATCCGAAGAAGAGCTGACCAGCAAGGGTCCCACAAAGAGCCACACCATTGACCGCAGCCGCAACATGAGGGGGAAGTGAGCCAGGCTTGTCTGACAATGGATTGAAGTAGTAGAGGCGGCCAAGGAGCTTGGTCACCAGAGAGACGCAGAACAGATCGTAGGCATCGGTAAAGAAACCCATACCAGCGATTACAATCGCCGTAAAATGGTAAAGTTGCGTCTTCGCAACATCGAGTGCCTTAAGCACTCCTAGTTGTGTTTCAGCCATCGCCTCGAGCTCTGTGACCAAAGAAAGTAAAGAAACCAAGATTTCAGTTCATCAATTCTGTTGTGTAATATAAGTATGTTTGAGAAAACCAAAAAAGTTCAGAAAAAAAAAATTGTTTGCGTTTATAAAGATTGGTTCGTTCTCCTTTGTATGAAAAAATAATAAAATAAACCATTTTTAATAGTATAGATGGTACGTACGTTCTTCTTTGTATGTAAAAAAAAAAACACTTGTAAGTTTTTAAAGACCACTGATACGTTCGCCTTTTATAATGAGTATTTGACCTCTCTGTATGGACCGAAAGTAAAAGACCAGTGAAAAAAGAAACTATTTGGTAATATAGTTTTTTTTTTAATTGAAAACAAAATTAACATGATAACGTATAAAACAAATTCGATGGAGGCAAGTAATATTCACCTTAGTCAGTTTTGAAGGAGATTCCGAACTTCTTCGGGGAGTTAGAGGAAAGAAATAGAGAGAGAGAGAGAGAGAGAGAGAGAAGATATCTGGTGACTAGAAATGAATAATTATGGTGGCAATTTATAGAGAAGCAGAAGGGGAAGCACACACTAAATAAAAAGGAAAGGTTTTCCTAAAAAGAGAAAGACCTGCAAGCAACGTGATCGCCTGCTTCTTTTTGATTATTTAATTTGCAAGTAATCCATTTGGGTTTTAGTCAGTATTTAATATTTTGTTTTTAGCCGCAAAACAAAAGCTTTTGTGCAATTAATTATTATATAAAATAGACCTGTTTATACCAGTTGTAATACATGCCGGTTTATAAAATTTTAACCATATGACACGCATCAGCATATCAATAATTTTCATTTAAACTAGTTTTAATCTTAGATTCTCAGTTCTTACAATTTGAAGTTTAAATAAATAGAAAAAATAGTAATGTATTATTAACTTAAGGAAAAATAATATTATTTTTGAAAAAAAAATTGGCTATAGGATTTCATTAAAATTTAAATTAGACATAGAAGTTTAAAATCTTAATAAAAATCTACAATTTTATTTGAACCACGAGTAATATAATAAAACAAAATAGATAAAAATAGAATTGAAACAGATAAAATATCTGATCGAATTTCACAAAGATTGGAGAAGATTTAGCCGTCGGCGAGTATCCTAATCAATTGTTGTGAATCAGGTTCTACCAAGAATCGATTACTCTCCGCCATGAGTGTGTCTTGTATGTGCGATTTACTCGTTAGAATGCGTGAATTCGTTCTGCATTGTCAACCAAAGAATTTTGGTATAACCCTCTTCTTGCTGAGTTGGCTTTGGATGTGGGGTGATCTCACCTGAGCACCCATTCACATGTTCAACGACGTCTATCCATCTTTTTGAGTTGAGATGTCAACAATCTCGTACCAGATTCTGTCGTTCATCTATGAAGACAGAAAACCGCTAGACCTTGGCTCGTGTCTATTTTCCTCTTGGTTTTAGATATCAGGACGGTCGTTATTCGTGTCTGGGTTGGATCTGGTAACACTTTTCTTACTCTAGTTTTTACTTGGTGCTTGTCTTCTCTTCTTCTTCTAATGCCAAATTGTTCAAGAGGAAATAGTTTGGATATCTTGTTATGAGAGCATCTGTGTCAGACAGAGGTGTCTACTTTGGGTGGATTTGTCGAGGACAATAGGTATGTGTCCGTCCTTTGGAAGGATTATGATAAGCTCCCTTTAGGGTCTTCAGGGTGTTCTCCATGAATCAAACAGATATGTTAAATATTTGGATGATGAAAGAGCTTTAAGGCCAATAGGAGAAAAAGAGAAATATTTTTCTTTCAAAAACTTTGTGATATTGAGGTTACACTCGTTTTACTGAGTGTGATGATTTTAAAATATGTATGGTGTAAGTTCATGTACGACAATTATGATTTACATCTAACGATAAAAGTTTATACCGAATTAAAAAGCATGAAAAGAATAGGATTATAACTATTCTCTTATAAAACTAGAATACAAACTCTTTTACTACAGTGTACTCTTATTTAACTGAACATTAAAAGATATTTTTAAAGGTTAAAAATACTGATAATATCTATTATATATTAAAAGAGAAGAATTTGAAGGATATTTTGCTGATGTGTCAACTTCTCATTTTTTCTTAGCATTTTTTTATTTTTCATTTATTTTTATCTACTATCCCTATTGCCAAACACTATTAAACTT
>KE153924.1:62858-82467 GCA_000411075.1 Sisymbrium irio
TGATCGCCAGGGCCCAAACTCTCATTGCACTTTGCAGTACCGTCCCAGGTTACTGGTTCACGGTCGCGTTTATTGATATTATGGGAAGGTTTGCGATCCAGCTAATGGGATTCTTCATGATGACTGTGTTTATGTTTGCCATTGCCTTCCCTTACGACCATTGGATCAAACCGGACAACCGTATCGGATTTGTGGTTATGTACTCTCTCACTTTCTTCTTCGCCAATTTTGGACCAAATGCAACCACCTTCATTGTACCCGCTGAGATCTTCCCGGCTAGGCTAAGGTCCACATGCCATGGTATATCAGCCGCCACAGGTAAGGCTGGAGCCATTGTGGGAGCTTTCGGGTTCTTATACGCTGCTCAGCCACAAGACAAGACAAAGACGGACGCAGGTTATCCACCGGGCATTGGAGTCAAGAACTCTCTCATCATGCTTGGTGTCATTAACTTTGTTGGTATGCTCTTCACCTTCCTCGTTCCCGAGCCCAAGGGAAAGTCCCTTGAAGAGCTTTCCGGCGAGACTGAGGTTGAGAAGTGATTACGCGTCATACGTCCACTTCTTCTTTTATTGGTTCCTGTTAATTCTTTTTGTTTGTATTGTGTTCAATTACTATAAAATTTCTTAACTTTGCGATTCGTGATATATTTGGAATGGTCCGCCTCCACTTTTGTATATGTTATGAATTGTATCAATTGTCAAAGAATTGCTAAGAAGTACACTTGTAGTTGTATAAGTTTGCAGAATATTTCGGTTGGAAATTTCCAAACGATTTCGACCATTATCTATTTCTTTCGTAATATATTTTAATAAAAATAAATGTTATCTCGCATTTTTAACTATTATATTTTAAAATTATTAAAAATATAATCTATGAATTCCATAAAATTTTAAAAGTATTAAATAAATATAAAACATAAAATAAAATAAAAAACACAAAAGATATAGAGGTATTAAATTATAAATTTGAAACTAATATAAATTTAAAATCATTAAATTAATAACAATATAAAAGAGAGAAAAAGTAAAAAAAATTAAAATCTTTAGAGAAACATTACAAACTTTTAAAGCTTCTCTTTAAACAAACCTTAGTTTCTTAACTTTCATATTTCAAAAATATTAAATATATGTTTTATGGATTATTTTTTTCTATTTTAAATGAATTTTAATTTGATTACTGATAAATAATATTTCTTATATTTCCCTTTTGAAATTAATAAAACTTTAAAGTTATTACATTAAAATAGAAGAAAAAATTAAAAAGATATTAAATTTTTGGAGGACACATAGTATCTTCTTAAATATTCTCTTCAGAAAACCTTATTATATTATATACTATTTAAAGCTTTGATTTGGATTATGGAGTATTGGAGTGTATACATGGTCTTGGCATCAATTGATATTTATAATTGACTGTCTGGTTTGGTGAAGATATTATTTAAACTTAAAGAGTGACCTACTTTTTCGATGCTTTTAAAAGAATCTAAAAATTCTAAGATTTTTCCAATCAAATTTATCTTACATTAACAGAATATAAGAATGGAAAAACTGGTACCTGGTGTCCAAACCCTTTCTCTAAAACTGTTTTATGTTGAATTAGTATCCCTAACTTGAACAACTGAACCGTTTTAGATCTCCTACGCTTTGTTGTAAATAATAGAAAGCAGCTTGCCTACCATCATTCACACTTGATTATCTTCTTACAAAAATAAATTTTTTACGTTATTTTTTGCTACATATGAACAAGTCGTTGCATATTTGATGTATATGGATTTTCATGTTTCTTCAACATGTTTTTTTTTTTTTTTTTCATTGCATTTAAATATGTTTAGGGTGTATTTGTGTGAGCAGTATATTTAACAGGTGTTAGAGTGTCAATTCATGATGTTATGGAGCATTTGACGTGGAGTGGAGCTAATGAAAAAAGTCTTTAGAGGTGATGAGGCAATGAAAAAAGTCAAAGAAGCTCTGTAGTTGCTTGGCGCAGTGGTCTCCAACCCGCTATAAATTTCCATGATGGTGTAAAGATCTCAACAGCACCATCCCACATACTAACTGATACAATCTTCCCAATGAAATGTACTCTAAAGTGGTAAGGGGATTTTGCATTGAAAAAACCGTGAAATCTCAGATATTAAAAGATGTGGATTGAATGATCACATAGAAGTTGCAGAAGGTTTCTGATTTATCAATGTATCGTATGGAGCATCAAGAAATACGGAAGGCTCTTAGTTTACCAACCTCAATGCCCTAAGATATGACACACCTAGATGACAAAGATAATTTGATCAATGGATATTACTCACCATAATCAGAAACTGAGATAACCTCTTAAAGTTCCAAAAATAATAAAAAGACTTATTATTCAAATCATATTACATAAGTATTTATAAGAAATACTGTAGTTAAAAACTAGACAAATGTTGTCTTTAAACTAAAAAATACAACAAAGCAAAGACCAAAACTAAAATGAATAAATTAAGTTGAACAATTTTGGGCCTCCAATGACTCTTAAACTCTAATTTTCGTCACTTTTATATGCAGAAAATAAGTGATTTATTTAGACTTTTCTTAGACTTGTAATAACCTCAAAATGGGTTGAACTTGATACATAATATCATAGATGAATCTTTTAGTGTTCAGCATGTATAGAATTTCATAGATTAACCCATAATCACCATCTTTAAATATTAAATATGCCATTTTTGTTTTTGATCCATTAAAATGGAGTCATCTATTTTCTCGATTTTTCTTTGTGTTTAGCATGATTGTATCACTAACACAATCAAAAGCAGGTTCTTCGCAGCTGTGTGGCAACAACATGGCCAACCTGATGTGCCTCTTTTTAGTACCCCAGTGGAATGTGACAGCAGCATGGCCAACCCACAGTGGACTTATTATTTTCCCAGATTTTTGTGTTTTTTCCCAATTTCAAATGGGTTTGCTCATGGTTGTTTGGTCGGTTCAACACCCTTTTCAGACTTCTATAAATTGTTTTTAGACTAATTTTTAGAGACATCATTTTATACATTTTTTTGGTCAAATTTTATCTTTTATAACAAAGCCAAACCGCCTAAACAAAACGCTACAACAATACAGAGCATACAAATATAAAGGATAAAAACAACAATCACACTTGAACTAAAGTTGCAGAGGAGTCCTCTAACCTCAACGTCAATAATATTCTGACATGAAATGATGCCATGAGAATCAGAGAACACCTTATGTGGTCTGAAACCCGGGATTGAACCAGCAAATAGTGCTGAAATACCAATCAAGAAATTGGCTATAAATGCATAGATGACGAAGCACCAAGTAGCTAAGCCTTTGGAAAAACCAGACACAAAAGTATATGTACACATCAACACAATATTTCCTGCAATACAACCACTCAAAGTAAGTGAAAATTATTGAAGGAAAAAATTCTCCATAAACAACCAGATTTAACGTTCAAGTAGACTCATCAGTGACTGATTCTACACCATGCCACAAAAGAAGAGAAAGCTACGTGGTAGTGACAGAATCAGGAATGAAAACGAGTCGAAGCCTGTATACTGCAGTAAATGTTTGCACAAAAGCAATATATATGTCAAGAAAGGACTATAGTCCCAAACACAAGGAAAATAAACCGGGTCTCAGAAAGGGACACTCAAATAAGGCTGGAAAAGCGGAAGTGGGATGACGCAGGAAGAAGTTTGAGAACAAAATCTGAAAAGGTATAGAGCTGGCCTCCAAGGGTCCGTTGAATATAGATTCTCACGAAGAGACAAAAACATCAAACTCCCAATGTCTACAGTGAGATTTGGAGAACGATCCAAAGCGAGAAGCTTGCCAACAAAGGGAAATATATAACAAGCTAACAGTAAGAGAGAGGAAACATACAATTGTGTGAGCTGCAGAGCGTACGACCTAGAGGCGCAAAAGATTTGATTATTTAACAGATCCCACAATATCAAGGCTGGAGATCCAGCATCGAAAGCAAACATGCCGACACAAACACAGTGATGGAGAACAGCTGCAAGAGGCGGCCTTGCCAGAGACTTTGAAGACGTTGCGAGATTCGGCGAAAGAGTGAGTGAGAAGAGATGATGGGGCGACCAGAAGAATTGAATTGCTGCATCATGAAATAGAAACTAAAATAGACAATAAATAAACACGGATTCGCTGGAACTTTTCTCACGGCCTGAGGCCGGAGAAGAGCTCGACCTAACACCGTGCAAGAAGGTGAAGGGAGCAGAGAAGGAGGGAGACTGTGTTGAATGGAGACAATGAGATCGGAGGAAAGCTTGCTGGAGTTATGGCTCCTTGGGAAGAGTGTCCGAGAGGAAAATTTTTAAGGCGATTTTTTATCCATTGTCTAAACCTAAAAACATTTGTTGTTTTTTTAACCTAAAATAATTATCTTTTTAATTTTTATTAATATTTTATTTATTTTTATTTTATTTATTTTTATTTTATTTTTATTAAACTTTTTATCATGCGTCTTTCCATAATAAAATTGTGTGTTTTCATAAAGATTAATGAGTAGTCTTTCTATTAGACTCGGCTATGTAAATTAAGGATGATTAAAAGGTGATTATAGTCTGTTAGTATTTATTACTTGTTTCCTTCCCTTTTTGGTGATATTAATGCTGGTTTATACTTGAATTCTTTAAACTATGATTTAGGATTTTTTATGCACTATAGGTGTTTGTGAAAATGCTTGCATTAAAAGAGTTTTGCATGCTTAGCCAATAAAAATTGAGTTAGGATGTTTAGTATGCTATTAAGACTTGTTTTAATGCAGGTTTACTTAGTTATTTTCGAATGAGAGTTGATGATCATATATTTGCTAGTATAGAGTTAATTCATGAGAATGAGTTTATTTGTATGAGTGTTCTTAGGCAAGGGTCTTACTGATTATTGTTAACATTCTTTAGTATAATCCAAATATCATTGACCTTAATCATTGAGTTTAATGTCTTTTAATTGGCTGAATTTCTCTGTTGTTATTGCATTGCTTTGTTTTAGTTGTTTATGTCTCTTGGTTCTCATTTCGCTTGTTAGTTGAGATTGTTATCAATATTTATATATTTAGACAGTTAACGTTTAAATAAATTTTACGCATTTTTTGTCTTGTAAATAAATGGTTGACATTTTGTCAAGAACACATATTTAATTATATCTATACAGAAAGATAAAACACTTTCAAAACAAAAATTGAAAAATTTGACAAAGACAAAGTTGACTTTATGAACAAAAATAGTCATTTAATGGAAGTCAACTTCATTTTTAGTAGAACTATTTAAAATTATAATACCATCTTTCCCACGCCAACAGTGTCATATTTTTAAATGAGAAATTTTATTGAATAATAGGTAGACCACAGATTTGAAATAGAAAGAGGATCAAATTACTTTGGAGCATATGAAGAAATCAAATGACTTGAAGATAAATATCTGAAGAGATTATTTTGAGTGAAGCAAGACATAACACTTTAAAAAAAAAATTTGAATAATATCATTTAAATTACATCAAAAAATATAATGATATTATTTTAAATTATTTAATTAAAAATGTAATAAATATTAATGATTTAGCACTATTTATAATAAATGATGCTATAATTAGCTAATTTAACATCATTTGGTAAATTGATGCCAAATTATTTTAATTTATATAATTTTAACAAAATTGATATTATTATATAAAGTTATATCAGTTAAATAAATGATGTGTTTTTAGCGATTAATATCATTTTTAAAATGATAAAAAATATGTGTATCAATTAATAAGTGATGCAAACTATCATATTTTTTTTTTTAAATTGTTCTACATAGGAAACAACCACTAAAAAGATACAATTTCTCTTCTATAAAACAAATTCCCTACATCAAAATAAATTGAAATCACTTGGCACTTTAATTATTTTTATACATAACATTTAAATATGTTTATAAAATTATTTAAAAATAGTAATTTTTACGAATTTATTTTTTAATTTAAAATTAACAATAGTATAGTTAATTAATATGAAACAAAAATTTGGGTATCAATTATCTAAAAATATAACTGTAATATATAAAACCATTTATTATAAATTTTACAAATATTAACATCATTTATAAAAATTAATATAAAAGGTAGCATCATTTTTTACCATTGATCTAAAAGTTAACATCAATTTTTACAATTGACATATATTAATATCAATTACAATAATTGATGTATATATTTCATTAATTTACACCACTTATTAGTAATATGATACAAATTATTTAAAGGGGGAATTGCTTTTTCTTGACAATTTATTTGGCTTTGTTTTCTAGGGTATACCCTAAATTGAGCATACGACAAAAGTAACTACTAAGGGTAGTGAAAATTACAGTTGACTTCTTATGACCAAACAAAAAAACGAAATCAAAAATGACAGATATAACCTTTAGAAATCTACCAACCAGATATTTCATGTAGACATCTATTAAAGTCTACCGAGTAAACTCTCAAAGAAGTCTATTCTTTAATAATATCTTAAATTTAAATTAGAAAATTATAAAAAATAGTTAGATCTAAAAATTATAAAAAGAAAATTCTCATAAACAATATACATTTTATAAAATAAATTAGGTTAATGATTTCTATGGAAATGAATCATGTTATATCAATAAAAGTTGATTAGGTTAAAAAATGTTGATTTAGGGTTTTGTTAAGTAGACTTGAAGTCTTCTTGGTAAACTTCAAAATGAAATCTAAAATTCAAATTATTAAAAGCCGCCGTTTCTATTTCTCTGGTCTTGCTTCTTTCTCCTTAAAATCATTCATCATGTTTAATCTTCTGATATCTCTTTCTTCTGATATTTGTTGATACTAAAAGCTGATTGCTTAGTGTGATTTTTTATTTATCTTATTCAGGTCTCAATGGATTTAAATATATCTGAGACGTTCAACCGCCTCACGCCGGCGAAAAGCAGAGGCGGTGGTTCGACATAGATAGCGAATTGTTCTTTGGAAACTCTAACCGACTTCTGCGCAATTTCGATAAGCTCGTCTTATCTATTATTCTCCTGGTCTGGTTTTGTTTGAGACTTGGCCGTATCTGGCGTTAATCAGAATTTTTGTAACCCTAAAATTAAAGATATTAGTTTTCATTCCAAAAAAAGAGTCACTTTCAAAATTCCTTGTAATTAGGTTGTTATGGGAGATTCTTGGGATTCAAGGAGTTCACTGGCTCCGATTGGCTCTGCCAATATTGGTTTTCAGGTATAAAAGTCAATAACATATGAATGCGTCTGCTTTCTTATGTCGTGGAATGATATCATTTTGTTTTGTTTTTGCTGGTTTGCACCTAAGGTAATGGTGCAATTCGATTATTGCAGCTCCTTAAAAATCAAGGTTGGAAAGAAGGTACTGGTCTCGGGATCGCCAAACAGGTATGCTCTTTCATCTCTTATCTGTGTCTGCTCTTGTACTCTCATTCACTTTCCAGTATGAATGTATTTTACTCGTCAGGAATGTTATTTGTAGACACTGTTGCTCGTAAAGATATGTTGTCCAAGTCTAGTTTCCGACTTTCAGTAGATAACCAAGAAGCATGTGTGCTTTGCCGGTCAATTTCGATTCGATTTGATGTTCTTTTTAGCGACCATGTATCATTTCTCTGACACTTTTCCTACTTGCAAACAGGGGATACTGGTGCCTGTAGAAACACAGGAGAGACACAACAAACTTGGTCTGGGAGCAGAAAAATCAAATATACTAAGCAGGAATACAGAAAAGTCTCAGGCTACGACTTCTCGAGACAGGGATAAAGTAAGTGATTGTGCATTTGGACTCACTCTTTTTCCGAGTCTTCAATTTGTGCTTGATCCACTGTTTGGCTAGATTTATTTCAATCTCGTGGTGATCGAAGACATGATTTATGAAATCTATTTGCTTATTTAAGCAATTTACATCTTGTAATCCTTCAGTGGGTAGGCGTTTGAAATTTGGGGTCTGTTTATAGTTGTGATGCATAGAGTAGCGTAAGTAATAAGAATGTGCGTTCGATTTTCTTTCCCTTTTTGACAGTGGAGTTACTTAATTCAGGTGTCAAACGCTATGGGTGAATCTGCTGGATCAAGCAGCTCAGGGGCTGCAATCAATTCTTCCAACATTGGGTTTCAGGTATTTTTGTTGAGCCGTGTTCTACCTTAATTTCAATACTCTACCTAGTGCTAAATCAATTGTGTAAAATTTTGGAATATGCAGCTCTTAAAGAAGCAAGGCTGGAAGGAAGGCACTGGTCTTGGACTCGCTGAACAGGTAATTTCACATGCTTATATCAATTCTGTTTCTGTCTAGTTGTGGAATCGCGTTTATTATTGAAGTTTCACTCGATAGGAATGTTACACTTCTCAGTTTGTTTCGAAGGGCTATGAATATTAGTTTTTTTGGTCGACTTCCGCCTGCGTTGTTGTTTCTAGGAATCATGTTCATTCTGTACTTAGTTTCTCTGACTAAATATTCTCTCGAACGATTTGGTGTCCTTCCAATCAAGGGTATATTGGTGCCAGTACAAACAGAGCCGAAAAATAACAAACGAGGTCTGGGAGCTGAAAAACCAACTTCGAGAAAAGCGGCAAAAGCTATAGTTTCTGGACACAGGGAAAAGGTCTGTTTTTAAAATATCCGTATTCACCAATCAGAAGCTGATGGTTTCTAATGCTCACATGCATCTCATCTTTTTCTCTAACGCATATAACTTATGTTTCCCTTTTTAAACTTCAGGAGGAAGAAGTCTCTAAGCAATCCAAGAAACTTTCGAAGAAAATGCGGAAGATGATGGAGCACGAACAACATTTACAGGAAAAAGAATTTGAACGTGCCTTCTTTAGGGAGTTTTGGCCTGATAATGTATAAGAACGTAGTAATTTTTGTTCCTTTTTCTTCATTTCAAACCTTTATGTTCCAAAAGGTTCTATGTGTATGCTTAGAAATTAGAACGACTTTGTTTTTTATGCAGCAAGATTATAAGAAATATAAAGAGTCGATTGCTTAGATGTAGTACAAGATTATGTGTACTTGAGATGTTCCACACAATTTTAGCCAAATTAAACAGAAAGAAAAAACATTGTTAATTCTAAACGTAAACACCAAACTAAGCTGTTCGTTTGCATTATACGTAAGGAAGTAAGATACGCTATATTAAAACTGCATCATACATCAAAGTATATGAAATTGTAATTGTTTCCCTAAAAAAAAGGAAGAAATTGAATGCCGTCTTGCGTTTGAAACAATTAACGTTTGTGTTTGAATTGATCAAGGTGTAGCTCAGTATATTTCTACACCTAGATCCATGTAAAAGATAGTAATAAAATGGTGGATACGCTCAATTTGTATACGCTAGACTCAGAACTCTCAGACCATTAGAGACATTGATCCGTACTCTTGAGTTTGACCGCCGACAAGCGAAAGACAAAATCTACTTTAAACGGAAAAAAACGACAAAGGCAAGCGAAGGATTTTCCTTGTAGGATTCTAATTTGTATGTTCATGTCATGTGCCTTGCATTGGCTTACTCATGCATCTAGCATGACTATTTCACTTGAACAGTGAAAAACAATTGGATAATTTATCTGAATTTTACATGAAAACAATTGAAAATACTCTTTGCCTTTGTGGTAAATAAAAGACTCGAAAGCCTAAGATCTTGATCTTAGGCTTGAGTTTACCATTTTTCTTGGTAGTAAAAGTCAATTTCTTGTCACCTGTAACTTAAATTAGAAATGATCAAGTGAAACAATATTGGGCCGAAGCCCAATGAAACAGTGTTATATATGAAGCTTCGTCACCTACTCACTCTTCGGCGTAGAATCCGATAAGCGGCCCCTCTGTAGAGCTCCGCCGCATTCGAAGCCGTAACTTGTTCAACACAAAAGAACCTTCATCCATCAATGGCGTCTCTTCTCCTACCTTCATCTCGACCTCTTCTCCAGAGTCGAAGTCAATACAATGGTCAACCATTGCTTCTCCCTCGCTCCTCCCCAAAGACACCATTTTTCGTCTCCTTACCTTCTCTTCGTCCGTTAAGACGAAACCACCACTCTACTTCCGCCGCTGCGTCAAAGAAACCATCGGAGTTTTTCGCGTCAGCAACAACGGAGGATAAAAAACAGCCAGCAAAGAAGAATTCGAGCGTGGAGGAAGAAGTAGAAGAGGAAGTAGAGGAAGATATGCTGTGGATTCAAGAGAAGGCGTTAGACTTAGTGGAGTTCACTGGTTCAGTGACTCAGGCGATTCCAGGTCCTCGAGTTGGAAGTAGCAAGTTACCTTGGATGCTCGCCGTTCCGCTGGCTTACGCTGGCGTCACTTTCGTCACCGCCTTTGTCAAAACCGTGAAGAAGTTCTCTTCTCCTAAAGCTCAACGCAAGAAACTGGTCTCGTTTCCTTCTCACTCTCTTTATGATCTTTTGCTAGTTGATGCAAAGAAACTGATGGTTCAGTGTGTGGTTTTTGAATCTCTCCAGGTGAATCAAAATGCTATGCTTTGCAGATCTATTGATCAGCTGTTACAGAAAGAAGGCACAGTGCATAGCTCTGAGCTTAAGGCACTTGAAGAAAAGGTGTGTGTGTATGTCACATCCACAATAATTCAATTCGACATGAGAATCTTGTCTTCTTATTTTTTGTTTGTGTGTCTAAATCCAGACAGAGTTTAACATGGAGGAGATATTGAGGAAGTACATTCGCTATGCGTTAAATGAGAAACCCTTTAATCCTGACCTTGTTGCAAATCTCATTCATCTCAGAAGAGCTTCTGGTTTGAATGATTCTCAGATTCCTGAGATTTTAAATGAAATCTCTCGTCGTATTGTTAAAGAGAAAGGTATCATTAGAAGAAAAAGAACATTACTTCTCTTTAAGATTGTCTATTGTTACAATCTTCTTGAGTGCTGTTGGCGTCTTATTTGGATTTGCAGGTCCTGTTGTGATGAATATGCAAGGCTTTACAGAAAAGGGATTCAAGAGGAAACTCGCCGTGCAGGCGCTTTTTGGAAAAATTTACTATCTTTCCGAGGTAATGAATTTGGAAAACATTACTTCTTGAGTCTATCTGCTTACACTCTATTATGATTAGATCATGAAACCAACTAATATCTTTCCGTGTTTTGTCTTTGTTATAGATTTCATAACTCTCTTTTTCTTTTCAACAGCTTCCTGACTTCTGCTCAAAAGACAACTCATTGATTGTCAAGGAAATATTCGGAGTTACAGAGTAAGTTAACTCTCAAATTGAAGCTTCTTTTCAAGGAACAAAATTTTTATTCTGTTGCAATGGTCCTTTACTTGCCCATCTCTACAAATATTTCAGCGAGGACGCAGAGAAGCTGCGGATACATGCCCTTGCTGAAGCTGGAGACATAGACTCACTTGAGAAAATGGTGGAATTTGAGAAGGCCGCTGATTCTTCTTCCGACAAAGAAGACTCAAATGAAGAAGATGACTCCACTACTACTTCTTAAACATCTGTTCAGAAACCAACCAACTTCAATACTAAGATTTTTCCAAGGGTTTGCTGTTTTCTCTGTTCTTTGACTTGATCACAAAGACGTTTGAATCCAACCAAAGAAATTGTCTTTTGCTATAAAGACGGCTTGTGTAATTAGAAATTCACGACACTACCAGTTGTGGCGTATATTAATTGAAAATTTGTAATTGCCAAATAACCTCATACAGATATGAAGAAAGACTCCAAATATTTTCTACTCTTTGTAAGCTCAGACGTTACATACAATAAGCCAGTGTACTAAAACACTTGCATCTGAAATTGGCTTCCGATAAAATCATAAGCTTTTGGTGCATTACTAGCTAACCTAATACATCTTAAAATGCAAATTCCTTGGAACAAATTCAGTGCCCTGGAGTCCAAAGAGTTGTAATCCTCGCTTTGAGGGCAGAATCTGAAACGTCTATCTGATAACTTTGAGTTACACTGCCTCCTTGAGATTGAATATTCTGACAACTTCCCTGGCGTGATCGTGTTCGTGGACCTCGACTAGTATTCTCTTTAATCGGCGGGCAAGACCAGTGGTTTCAGCATCGTCCAGTCCTGAGGCAAGCCTTTTCTCGAGAACTTTTCTGAGCATCAGTGTACAATCCACAAGAGGTTGCAACGGCCGACTGCACAATCAAACAAAACGTTTTAGTATATGTCTAGGCGAAATTGCAACATAAAATAGTAAATTCCTAATATGAGAGGCACAGAGACCCATCGCCTGACCAATACTACTAAAGTGCCTAGACTTTCTTTACTCTTGCATTAACATTCATGAAAAACAATAGCTTAACTTTTATGCAGACGGACTGTAAATGTAATGGCGAACGATATGCAACGTCACACTATAATGATGTTTGACTAACTTATGAACATTAAGAACTAAAATGTATAAGAAAGCAAACTTCTAATTCGTCTCTTGAACGAAATCATTATTACCTGTGAGTTCTCGTGACGCTTTGCCCTGTCCATACTCCAGACAACGAAGCAACGATCTTTTCAGTTCTTGTCACAGCATCATGGATATTTGATGCAATGCTTCTGACATGAGGTAGGACTTTCCCAAACAAAAGCTCACTCAGAGCCAATTTCTCCAAGACTGGAAGCGCCAGGATGTCTTTCCACATGCATATATTTCTCATAAGACGAACTGATGTCCCAAACCTATATGCAGCAACTTGCGGAGCATTAGGTACAGCCTTCAATACCAAAGGATCCCATGTCGGAACCTGGAGAACAAAGAAAGGATCAGAAGATATTATCGGACCAGCATACTTATAGCAGACTCAAGGATAATTTATTAGGAAAGTAGCAACAGATGTAACAAATTCAAATTCATACCATAATAGCTGCTATGGCTTCAACAAGACGAGAACGAATACCAGCAAATAGTTCTGCTAGGGCCTCGCTTGAAGCAGAAACATAATTTGTCACCAAGCTTGTAGCAGCAACAGCATTTCTTGTCTCTCGGGTGCTAAGTATATCCCAACAACGAACTATCTGATGGTGCAATATAGGAATCGCAACCTTTTCCACTAACTCAGGGACAAGGTTGGCATCAGTATCATCGGGTGCAAAATCATCACCATCTTCTGGCTTCCCATAATCGAATAATAACTCATGCCTGCAGACATAAATCATGAGTCAGATTACATCTACTTCCACAGATCGGAGATAAACAATGGGTTTAGTTCACACGCTAAGAGACTAATGCCTACTGGTAATTTACGTGAAGTGTATTTTGGGTATGAAATTTTGGACAATATGGAAGGATAGAAATCATGAATAGCTTACCATTCCATTTTTAAGAAATCCACGTCTTGATGAAGAGGATCCCATTTCAAAAGCTCCAATCTTACATAAGGTGAAAAGATGGAAGGAACGGTCAAAGACATGTAAGCATCCCGATAAGTAGATGAATAGTCTCGCTTCCACTTCTCAAATCGCGCCTTCACCCTTGAAAGCTGGGAATATTCCTCAGATGCATCACTGAAGACCTTATCAGCACACTGAATTATCTTATCTCTGATTTCCTTATACGCTGAAGTCTCGCTGTCACTTTCATCAGTGCTTGATTCTCCTTCTATTTTCAGAGAAGATCCATCAATCTCCATGGCTGATGCACGCTTATTTTCAAACCGCGCTCGCCTTTTCTGGCGTGCTGCTGCCCTCCGTTCCGCTTCCCTGCGCTTCTGCAAGTTTTCGTCCCTGCCCAGTTCATCAAGCTTAACTGGCTGAGCCTGCTGTCTTATAGAAGCAGAGGCAGCCAGCGCAGCACTTGTGGCAGCAGCAATCATTGAAGCGCTGCTTCCCTGTTTGTTTAGAACTGCCATTGCCGCTTTCACGGAGGCCCCAAGCTCTACCATTTCATCATTGTTATCTGCAATTCTTCTTTCTAGAATAGCTGAAGCATGTTTTTCATTAAGGTCCTTCATCTGATCTTCAATTTCCTCAATGAAGGAACCCTTTTCCTGCGAAAGAAAATTCAAAACAGAAATAAGGAGCAATCCAGTAGCAGTATTTATCATAGCTGAATTAATATTTTGATGGAAATGGAAGCACCAGATATGTTAGGAGTATACATAGTACACTATCCATATAGTGAATCCAATCGCAAAACCAGTTTTATTTCAATATACCAGAGATCGTTTACTTTCATTAAGATGCATCGAACTACATGTGGCAAAGAACATATACGCCAAGCGCACTTAGGTATTTACATGCAAATATGGCTCCAGCTAAATTTTTCTCTGTTTTTGTTGGAGATCAAGATCAAACAGATAAATGCAACACACATCTAAAGTTAATTACTTTATATTTTCCTTGGAGTCATGATCCTAAGCAGTCAAATGAGATGACAGGAAGAGACATCAAGAGATGCCCTAAGAAAGCAGTAGCCAATGGTATTTCAAAAATAAAATAAAAAAGAGAACCCTGGAACATAAGCAATATGTATATAACTACAGGCACAACATTTGATGAAAGCGTACCTGCATGAAGTCGCAGATAACAGAAATGAAGTTTCTGAGTTTTTGCATGAAGACATACTTGTCTCCAGCTGCGGATAGAGAACTTTCAAGAGCTGTGATACTCATCAACGAAGCAGTCAAATTCTCATCTGTCTTGGTAAGCGAGGATACGGTTTTTGCATGAGATTCCTGGAAAATAATTCAAAATAAATGCAGTTCATCAGAAACCAAATTCAATATCCAAATCAGTCTAATAACTAGTCAATACCAACGAAACACTAGGAAAACCTCAGAGGTGCTATGTTCAAAAAGTTCACGTCAGCTAATAATCAACTAGAATAACATTAACAGCATACAAATACGGCGATATTAACCAAAACCTAAGAGAAGGCAGTAGATTCATAATTAAGAAGAAGGCAAGTTCATAGAGCAATACCTTAAGCTTCTTAACATTGTCCTGCAATGCCTTCTTGGCAAGCTCGGCTTGTTGTGACATTGGTAATGTATCAACACTAGTAGCTGGACCAATGGTAGGGGCCACGGAAACATTGGGCACTGGAGCAAGTGGTATACCGGCATGATAAGCATAAATCTGCGGTTGATGATGTGGTAGTGGTTTCTGCTGTGGATGCAAAGGCACGCCGATTCCATTGGTACTTGGAGTCCTATTAGAACCTTCATCCATTCTTTTACCAATACCTTTCTTAAATTGCTCCTCCTCCCACAACTTCTCTTCTTCGTCCTCATCCTCATATAAACTACTTGTCGTGGACTCGTTAGCTGTAAACACAGCTTTACCGTTACCTTTGTTCGGTGTCGCACCGATGAAACCTCCTTGAAACTCCACGTCCTCATCGCTAAGCACCTCAACAGCGGAACGACTAGTGGTACTACAATCCAGTGATATGAAATCAGGTGCGGGTGTTGAACGTGGCTGCCTCATCTTCTCCCTCTTGGCTCTAGCTTCAATTACAGCCTGTTCGAAGGACGCATCTTCAGGCTGCTCCGCTTCCCCTTCCTCATCGAAGTCCAAATCCGAAACCTGTCTGACCACATCCGTCAGGCTCTGCTGGTCCTGCTGCGGGTGCGGAGGTTTGATTAAACCCTTGAGCACTACCTTCGACTCGGTACTAGCACTAGGGCGAGAATACGGAAGCGTCCGTGTGTTCCTTTGGAGCTCGAGCAGCGCCTCTTTCGTATAAGAGCCGGCTTGGGGAAGCACGTTGGAAGGCGGAGCCACGGTGGAGGAAGAAGAGGGGGGACGATGTTCCATGGTGGAAGAGTTAAGTCTATGAGAAGATCCCGAACCGCCGAGACGAGAAGAAGATTTGCTTCGGTCTCTGCTGTTCTTAGGCTTTACCGTCACACGAGGAGGTCCATCTTCTTCCTCCTCGTCATCGGCGAAACTGAGTAGCTTCTTCTTCGGCTCCGAGGCTGGGAGCTTTTTAGGTTTTGACGAGGAAGGAGCCGAAGACGGTTTCGCCGCTGCAGTAGCATCTTTAACGTCGTTATCATCGCCGTCGTCGTCCCCTCGCCGCCGGAAATTCCTAGCACGGTTACTTCCCATTCTCTCTAGAAATTAGGGATTTGGCAGTTAGGGATCGAAATTTTTAAACAAGATGGTCCAAAATTTGAGTAGTTAATCGTCCGTTTTTGTGGAGTTTTTATGATCCTTCTAGACTTGTATATGAAAATAGGAAAGCAAAGTAAATAGAAACAAGTGGGTGAGTTTAACAAATAATAAACCCCCAAAAAAAAATATTAAATAGTTAGTAAGAAATTAGAGAAAAATAGGAAATTTGTGGTGGAATGAAAAGAGGGGTAACTGATTAGATTTTTAATTTTGAGTTCTTTTTGGTTATTGGGTACAATTTCTGTAATAAAATTTTAACCCAGTGTTCTTATGAATTGTAAACACAAGTAGAATTGCAAATGCTACCCATTCAATCTATGTACAATGAAGCATCATGAGAAAGAAGAAGAAGAAATAAATGTTGCAATTTGCATTTTTTTTCCTTCCACTTATGGGTTCAGAATTAAAAACAGCTTTTGCCTTCTTTCTTTCGCTTCCATGCCAATGGAAACAAATAAAAAGAGGTTGATAGGGAAGAAACAACATAACTGTTAAGTAGTTTAAAGAAAAAAGGAAAAGGTATCACAATCAGTTCCCGTTGCATCGGTGAAGCACACCATTACTAGTACTTCCTTGCACTTGCTTCTTCTGGTTCTGTGGGTTAATCCGGTCAAGTCCCCATATCCTTATGGTGCCATCATCGCTTGCTGAAGCCAACATGTGAAGGTTCGTTGGGCTCCAGCTCACGCAGTTAACCGCTCCTGCATGACCTGGTAGCTCAAGTATTAACTTCCCTGTTGATCTGTGCCATATGTATACCTGCAAATTACAAAATATAAGTATATGGACCAATGTCACCAAAACCCATATATCATCATTTGTCTAAAACTGGTAATACTGTGAGAAGTAAAGAGCATGTCTTTTACCTGAGAGTCCTCGCTTCCGCTAGCGACGAAAGCTTGTTTATAGCCACCAAAGCATGATCTGATGATGAATCGTGACCGCTTGTGGCCTTTGTATCTCGTCACAATCTTGGGGTCACCTTCGATATTCCAGAGACGGATTTCCTGGTTGAGGAGATTTACCAGAAGATATTTGTTGTCATTAGAAAGCGAGAAGGAGGTAATCATGTCTTCCTCTCCGATCAATTTCTCAACTGTCGATTCCCTATCAAACAGGGATATCACGGAATCCTTGCATACACTTACGAGCCACTTGCCATCATCCGTCATTACTATATCTGATACCTTTTGTGTCCTCTGACCTTTCCAGCATTCCATCTCCCTACCATCTAAATCCCACATGCAGATGCTTCGGTCTGTCATCCCGGCGATGATTCCCTTCCCATCAGAATACCATCCGCAAGAAATGGGACCGATACCCCCTTTTTCATACGTGTGAACACAGCCTCCTGACTCAACATCCCAGCGTCTGATAACCTCTTCCGCTCCACATGTAAGAACTTGACGATCATCAGGACTCCATAAGACCGAAGTCACCGGTTTCTGGTGACCTTCAAGTTTATGCTTCAATGAAATATGCCCATCTGCGTTGACCTGAAATGTAAATACCAAGTGAATCAGCAAACTGGTTGCCTTAACTAGATTAGGTAACAAATCAACAGATCAGCCAAAACCCAATTCAGGTGAGCCTTACCTCCCAAATAATTGCGGTCTGATCCTTGGAAGATGAAGCTAAATATTTGCCATTATGTGAGAATTGCAAGAACCAAACTTCATCAGTATGCGACTCCAAGATCTGAACCATTCACGTAGAGAGAATTTAACGAATGTGTCATTAACGCACACATGAACTGCAAGTCTGACTAAACTACAAACATAAAAAAGAGGCCACAGAGGTAATTAGATACTCAGAGGAACGCGAGTACATGTGACTAGCCAATGATGGAAAAGAAATAACCGGAAAAAAAAAGACGCATCAGATTGAAACAACTATCATCTTCTATTTCTTTCTCAATGACCTGTCAAGGAAGTGGAAACGTTTGCAAGCACACTGTACTGTAAACCTTTCAGCTAGAGATATGCGTCTCTCCTATCGTTTCGACAAACTAACAACATGAAGGAAACAAAAGTAACATTAAAAGATCAGAGCAGTCTAACCTGAACAGTCTGAGAAGGAATTTGGTGCTTCCCGCATTGATGGTCAGAATACAAAGACAAATCACTATCCAAAGTGTTATGAAAAACACAAGAATCCCGCTGAATATGAAGGGAATGCTCAACTAAATACTCCAACCTCTTTTCTGGGATTATAACAGAAGCAGGAAGCAAGTTTTGCAGTTCCTCCAGAACCTTGGACCTTGAATTCACAGTTTCTTTACCTGGACCCGAAGTGGTATGTGATATAAATTTTGAAGGTGATATAAGGGAGGAAGCGAGCTCATGAACACGCTTTGTATTAATGTGAAGAGGCTCAATCTCGTTCCGTAAGGTGCCTAGCGCATCAGCTATCTTTTCAAACTTGAGAAGCTCTAAGAACTTTTGCTCTAGGAGCAAGAATGACGCAGATTTGACAGCGTTTTCATCTAACAGACCGATTCTGTGCAAGGTTCCTACACTCTCATCCCATTTTCCGTCCTTAACCTGCTGCAGAAACGCCTTAACGAGGGAATGATGCAGAGGAATACCGGACTCTTCCTCGAGCATAGCCCCAGCTTTACCATATCCAAGTGAATAGAGGGTCCTAGTGATAATCCTAACGAATTCAGATTTTTTAATGACCCCTTTGGAGCCGATAGTTTCATCATCCCCTTGGGAGGTCAGAGGCCTTGCCATCAGGTCTCCCAAAGAGTTGGGCAAACTACTACCTCTAACAGAAGAGTTACCAGAGAAGCCGTTGGGTTCGTCAGCAAGCCTTTTCGCACGTTTCAAAGGAGGTTCCGTATCCTCCACAACTCCCATGAAATTCCTAGTTCAGCCCATATAACTAATCTGCAGAGACAAAAGAAAACGAGACCAAGATTTGAGTGACTGCAATCAAGATCCATAGAAAAACCACCAAAGAAATGCCCTTTATAGCCAGAATGCCACAGTTAAACAGTAACGATAAGCCACAAACTCGAGTAGATCTACTAGCAACAGATAGGGGTTAAAGCATCAAACCCAATTGATCAAAACAAGAAATGAATTGCACTTCGATCGGAACAACCACCTCTCGATCGCTTCACCGACGTAGCATAAAAATAAAACAGTGAATCAAGATACGCCCAATTGATTTGATCACAATTGCCTCTTAACCACAAAATCGAAACAGTGCACAAAAACCAAATTCGCAGAATCATGAGCATCGACGTGAATAGAACAAGGGTGACGAAGATCAATTAACGATCTAAGAAGCAAAACGAGAAAAGCCAATCTTACCAAACACGAAGCAAGACGCAGGAAGCAAAAGATAAGGTTTGGCGATGGCAGAAGAAAGAGATGGCTGGAGATAGGGCTAATGAACAATCAACCGGAAGAGATGCTAAAGCGGTGAGAATAGAGAAGGGGAGTTCTGGGGAACAAGAGAGAGAGAAGGATGCGTTAAAGAGGCA
>KE153925.1:33263-46771 GCA_000411075.1 Sisymbrium irio
AAATCGGTTTGGTTCCGGTACTGTTTTTTTTGTGCGGTTCCGATTCGGTTTTTCGGTTCCCGTTTTTTTGCCCAGCCCTATTTTCTTCCACAACCAACAAAAGACCCTCAAGAACTTTGAAGGTCTACCAAATACGTAACGTCTTAAAAACTTATTGATTCCACTAACCTAGTATGAGCGTTCTCCAATTAGTCTTATCCCAGATCAAAAATATATAGAAACAACAACAGAACCTAATTAGTTAAATCTGAAAGTTCGTAGACAGAAGTCATCAACAAACAAACTTAACAGAAACATTTATTGACAATTAAAAACTAAAAACCAAATAATCATATAAAAACACACATCGATTCTACAATCTCATCCAAGAGTTCTCATCTAGTGCTTATCCAAGATACACTACGGAAAATAACAAAACCTAATCAGTCGATCTGAGAGTTACAGACATAAACAAACCTCTATAACCAACAAGAGACACCTTCAAAAACTTTGAAACTCTACCAAATACGTCACGTTTATATGGCTAATCAATTCCACTACCTAGTTCATGTGTTCTCCTAGCCTTATTCCCAAATCAACAATAAAAAGCAAAACTTAATTAGTTTAACCTGAAAATTCTTAAGACAGAAGTCATCAACAAACACACTCAACATAAACTTATGTTAACAACTAATAAGCAAAACCAAACAAACATCAGTTCTACAATCTCATCCAAGTGTTTCTCATCTAGGGCATATCCAAGATAATAAGTAACAGTAAAAAACATAAATAGAGATTAAAAATGAGTTACCTTTCACGGCGTTGTTCAGGGGTTAAACCATCGTTCTTAGGTTGTTTAGGCTTGTGATTACCCCTAGCTTGAGCTCTTTCACGATCACGCTCTCTTTGGTTTCCACGTAAGCTTCAATTAAAGAGCCAAACAAATATCAAGAAGATAAAAGATTTCTCCTAGTTTTCTTTCATTCGATCCGTCTAAATTAAAATAATAATAAAAGTAAAAAACGTAACGAATCAAAAATGAAACATAATCAAGAAAGGATATGAGCCATAGTCTGATGAACAGACACAAAGAGACAGACCAAGACAATGACAGATAGAGAGAGAGATTCCCCTGGAAACATATAATCAATTGGACATGCAAGTTTAGATCTGTAAGAATAATAATGAAAAAAGCAATTCTAACAGAGAGTATATAAAAAAGAATTTAGAAATTGAAGAAATTTTTTACCTGAAGATGAGAGTTTTGGAATCGGTGAGATAACGTGAGGAGATATAGGAAGGAAAATAGAGAAGATGAGCTGGGATTTTATAGAATGAAGAAGATTAGTGGCATATTGTAGAGCAAAGCTGGGATTATGGAAGAGTCGAGAAGCCGTGGAGATTCCCTTCTTTTTTATTATTATTATTTTGTTTTTATTTGTTTAGCCGAAAAAGAATATATTGTTTTTATTTTATTAAATTTAATATATAAATGACCCCGAAAAATGAAGAAGAAGGCCATTTTAAACCGACGTAAACCAGAAATGTTTCTGAATTAATCGAAGACTGAGCAAATGCTTTTTTGCACTAAAGTAAAAGAAAGATCAAATGCTTAAACGAAATTACGCTTGAATTTTTGTTTGGGAGTGTTTGACGGATGATGTTGTGGATTGTACGATAAGTTTAGCGGTTCTGATGAGCTGGTTTAAATAGTGTGGGGATTAAGTTTTGAGTGTTTGTTTTTCAGGTTCGGTTATATTTAAATTTATTTGAGGATATATGTTTCTAAATTTTTTTTTGGTTCTTTTGGTTTTATTAGGTTTGGCTTGAATAATTAAATTGAGATGTGGCTATGGATAATATATAAATTATTGTTAGTTTGGGTTATTATTAGAAAATCTAGGATAATTTGGATAAAATACAGGATAATTTGGATAAAATACAGGATAATTGGATAATTTAGAAAAATTTTGAGTATTTCAGGTAAAATTATTTGAATAACTTTAGATCATTTAGTTTTTTTTAGTAATATCCGATCAAATTTGGTTATTTGGTTATTTCTAATATTAATAAAATTAATATTTTTAATATATAAATTGCATAGTTCAAGTATTCAGATATTTCACCTCTAAATATTTTGGATTTGAAAATTTAGAATCCAATTTTTTTTTTTTTTAAGTATCCAAAGTTGAATCAACCCTCTTTATTCCGGTTTGGTTTGGTTCAGTTCTTTTGGTTTCGTTTTAAACGAGTCTGAAACAGATAAACACATATCATTTATAGTTTCTTGGAAAAACAAAAATATGTACAATTTTGTAGTAAATGATGTTCAACGATCAATATTCCTCTTTATTTCAGGTAACGACAATGCATATCATTCCGGACCATCCAATGTACTTGTTGGTCTCGCTAATCAAAGTTGATTCTACTCAATTTAGATTAACAAAAAGAGTTCAAGCTCAGTAAGCAGATAATTTTTTTTGGTATTGCTGACCATTATCATTGTAACTTTCTCACTTATATGCCAAATATATTGTCTACAGCATTGTTGGTTAACTTAACTGTTGAGTTTCATCGAGTACAAGATTTTTATTATGATGCGTGGAGATTTGGAACATGCTAGTCAAGTCTTACCTACAGTTTCTAAGGAGCATCATAATAGGTATGCGAGTGTGTTTTCCCTCTTATTGTCTATACTTAAGGCTTTATGGTTACAGTTGCACTATGGTGTTATGAACATGCATCAAAGATCATATCATAGTTTTTTTTTTTCCAGAATTCTCACATTCCTTTTTTCTTTTTTTAAATTCTGTTCCTCTTGTCAGCGTTGGAACACTTTTAATTTGGAATCATGTGGTAATGCTAAATATGCTCTAGAACTCTAGAAGGCTACTGACCCTGATCATAGATTTATGTTGGCCATACACTTCGGTGGATTGGAGACCGCAAAGGTCAGCTTGTGGATTTTAACATTGGAGAAGCTCTATTTTCATGACATACCAATATGTTGTCATTTAATTCTTATATCCTGACAGGACATTACCGTAGAAGTCCCAAAGTGCGTTTGAATGGAAGCAACTTGAGAATTAGCCATCTCCACTGTGAAAGTGACTTATTGGATGCATGAGGGCATGCTATGGATTTGAGTGGTCTACTGCTTTATTCTTCCTTGGGAGATGCAGAAGCATTGACAAAGCTGTCAGCACTAGCTTAAGAGTGAGGAAAGAATAATGTTGCTTTTCTTTCTTGTTCATGTTGGGGCAAGTAGAAGACTGACTGCATCTTTTGGTGGAAGGGTACATCATTACCGTTTTTTACATTAGGGACATATATTCTGCAACTAGGTGCGTCTATGCTGATTTGTAATCTGGTTTACCTTCCGAGCAAGGTCTCTGAAATAGAGGTATTGTGAAAAACAGTTTGACCAAAAGGTTCACTTTCTAGTTTCTATATAGCGTCTGAAATCCACAGCTTTTCTTGATCTGTATATAGATATGTCCAGGGACTGCTGAATCTTTGGCTGATCCTTAAGAGTATCCCAATCTTTTTAAGGACTGACGGATCATGAACAAGCGGGAACTCCCTCTTTCTCATCTCCATTCATCCTAATTCCTAAATGAGTGAATTTATGAATCTCATCTGGTGGTATCATGACTGAGACTCGTCCAGCGTGTTTAAAGACAGAGAAAAACCCTTCAACCTTCTTTGTATATATAGGCCACTCTAACACCTTGATGTTTGTCGAAGTTGAGCTGGACTTCCACAAAGTCGTACCTGTAAGGAGGCTTGTGCTGAATCAGGTTGTTGTCTCTGAAAAGAGACCATTGTTTCTCCTTCTCTTGGATTCACATCGATGTCCTTGAAAAGTATGGTGGGACGAATCTCATGAGAAAGCGCCAAATAACTTTGTTTTCCCATTATCCCATTTTTGAACCTCCCGCAAGCAGCAGGAACCGATTCCTCATGTTTATGTTCAAGCCATTTCACTTGAAGACTCAGCCCATGTATATTGATATTCTTGACTCGTCCATACAGCCTAAGGCATATCATCTATAGGATCATATAGAGCCCATATTTGACCAGTTGACCAACCACGAAAGAGCTCATTGTCTTTCTGAAATCATTAAACTCTGCATCAGCACAGTTTGATGGCTCAGGATCTGTGGAGACAAATTCTTCAATATTTCCTTCATGTGCTTCGTTTGTCTGTACAGGAGAAGATGCAGAACCAAGAAACTACACAAGTTGGATCTGTTCCCTTGTCTTCATCATCATACATATGCTCCATAACCTGTTTATGCCTTTTTGCGAGACGGGCGAGAATCAGCTTCACATACCTTCTGCTAAGGATCTCTTACACGTCTCGGCTTGTCTTGTTCTTAACTCCCTCAGATTCAACACTTCTCCCTTTCTTCGAGTTTCTTAACTCAAGCAACTTGCTCTCCAACTCAATTTTCTTTTCAAAGATCTCTTCTTTCTTATTGAGCTCATTCGCCTTCTCGTTGGGGCTTTCATGGAGTAAACTAAAGCTACTTCTCCTTAGTTTCAAGCTTCTTAAGAGGTTATTTCACAAGATCAGCTGCTTTGCACCTTCGCTCCTTCTCCTTCGCTTCGAGCTTCTTAAGAGACTCTTCCACCAGATCAGCTTCTTTGCTCCTTCTCCTTAACTTCAAGCTTCTTAAGAGATTCTTCCACAAGATTCAGCTTCTTTGCTCCTTCTCTCAATCAATTCTGATTGACCCTCACATCAAATTCCTTCACTTTCCTCTCTTAACTCACATAACTTCTCATCATTCAACATAGAGAGCCGTTTCAAGCTCTTCCATTTACCATTTCGTCTCTTAATCTTACTCCTCTAATCTCAAAGCCATGGACTTTTCAAGCGAACCAAACCAATCTTCCTCTCCCTCTCTTCACCCCATTCTTCCTTCTTCTCCAACTCTACAATCCCATTCCATCTCAGACCTCTCCCTAAGCTCTACTTCCATGGTTTTTTATTGCTCATCTAATCGCAAAGTCATGGACTTTTCAAGCAACCCAATACTCCTCTCCCCTTCTTTTCCAACTCTCGCTAAAGCTCTCTCCTTTCCTCAGCAAGTTCTCCGTCGAAGGAAATACCCATTTTGCCCTCTGTCCTATTAAATTTGGTAGGCTATAATATAAATTGAGACAAAAGGCCGAAAAAGAAAGAGAGAGAGAACAAAAAAAAAGCTCAAAACCCTAGCAGTAGTAACGAAGTCCAAGCTCTCTCAATTTCGATCTAAAGAGAGCCCATTAGCCCCTCGCGGCTCCCTCCTCCTCCTCCCTCTCTTCTTCCTTTTCTTCTTTCAAATCTTTTGGCCTCTGATTCGCGCTTTCCCTCTAGGACTGAGCTCCCTTCTTACTCAACTCCTCTGGATCTGTTTCTTTCAGGTTGGTAATATCAACAGATTTCCTCTTAGATCCTTTTCTTTTATGGATGATTGCTTAAGATCTGTTGAATGTCTTTCTTGTTTATTGACTTGTTGAATATATTAAAGCCATTTGCTTTGTTCTAATTGGCTAAAATCGTAGACACTTGTGTTCCTTCAAATTTGTCTTCTGATAAGCAAATGAATTAGAAGAAGCTGATTGTGTTTTGTCGTTCTCTGATGCAGGAGTTAAGGAAAATGGATAATAATACTTCTTTGATGCTGATTGATAAAAATGGTTCCTTTGAGATTGATGACCAAACCCATACAGATGTCGATGCCAACAATTCCATCGCCACAAGGCCTAATGAGGAAGGACCTAACGCGGATAGTGATGATGGGTTGCTGCAGCCTGAACCTGGTACACGTACCGGCAAGCGTAGGAGGAAGAAGTCGATGGTTTGGGAGCACTTTACCATTGAAACGACAAGCCCTGACTCTGCCAAAGCTTTTTGCAAGCACTGCAGGAAGTCATTTGCCTACATAACTGGCCAAAAGCTTGCTGGAACAAGCCACCTTAAGCGTCACATTCAGTTGGGTATATGCCCAATGAGCCGAGAGACCTACCCTCAGCTCCCACAACAAGTCTCTGATACCAAAGATGGTACCAGTTGTCCTCCCAAGAAACGCCAGAGGGCTGCTTCTGCTACATATACCAACGTCCCTCTTGATCAAGCTCGTTGCGTCAGTGAGATGGCAAAGATGATTATCATGCATGAATATCCACTTCACATGGTTGAGCATTCTGGATTTACTGGTTTCGTTCAGGCCCTTCATCCCCAGTTCCGTATGGCTAGCTTCAATACCATTCATGCTGATTGTGTCACTATGTACTTGTCCGAGAAGCAGAAGCTTTCAAACTTCATCAGTGAGATACCTGGTCAGGTGAACCTCTCTATAGATTTATGGACATCAAATCAATCTGTGGGCTATGCATTTGTGACGGGACACTTCATTGATAAGGACTGGAATCTGACTGACAAGCTTCTGAACGTTGCTCTTGTTCCTTCCCCTGATTCAGATTTTGCTTTGAACCAGCCTATCACAGCTTGTTTATCTGACTGGAACCTCGAGACAAGGCTTTCCAGCATCACTGTTGGGCAATCAGTAGTAAGTAAAACAGCTATTGAAAACCTTAGATGTTGTTTGTCTGCCAGGAACCAGCATGTAATGAATGGTCAGTTGTTGCTTGGGATTTGCTATGCCCGCCTCTTGAGCAGTATGGCGCAAGATTTGCTTGGAGTTGAAGATCTTCAAATTCCCATTAAAAAGGTTCGTGATAGCGTCAAGTATGTGAAAACCAGAGACAGTTGCGCAGAGAGGTTTGATGAACTGAAGACACAACTTCAAACGTCTTCTACGAAAGATCTCGCAATTGACAACCAAGCTAAATGGGACACGACTTATAATATGTTATTGGCTGCCTCTGAATACAAGGAAGTGTTTTCTTATCTGGGAAACTGCGATCATGAATATAAGATTTCAACATCTCCTGAAGAATGGAAAAAGATTGAGATCCTTTGCTCGTGCTTGAAGATTCTTTATGATGCGGCTTATGTTTTGACTCGCTCAACCCGATGGACAGCAAACGATTTGTACCATGAAATGATAAAGCTTCAGCTAGAGCTAAGCAACGCAGCCATGGGTGAAGAGCCAGATGTTAGAAACCTAGTGACCCCACTGAAAGAAAAGTTCGACGATTACTGGAGAGGATGTTTCATGCTCCTGTCAGTTGCTGTGGTGATGGATCCGCGCTTTAAGATGAAGCTTATTGAGTTTAGTTTCTCTAAGGCTTATGGGGAAGATGCAGAAAAATGGATCCGGAGTGTTGATGATGCTGTACATGATCTGTACCATGACTATGCTGAACAGAGTCACTCCCTGCTGGAGGCTTATGTGGGCCACGGGAATGATGGCTTTTCTGAAGTAGATATGTCCCAAGTTCAGTTTCATCCTGAATACAACCATTCAAACGGGCTTTCACATGATCAGGTATATGAGCAACCTAAAGATGGCAATTTGCTGGATGAAAAGCTAAGAGACCATGCTTTAGACGGTCATGAGTCTCAAGAAGTTGCTCAGGCTGAAGAGAACCAGCTGGTTGAGGAACATCCATGTGAGAGCCATCCAGTTGAGGAGCTACCGCTAGAAAACCAGCAAGTGGAGGATACAGCTATGACTCAGGATACGCAGGCGGTGGAGGAAATGGTCGAGGACACTCAACCAGTGGAAGAAGTGTCTCAGGAGGCGCAACTGGTGGAGGAGAACCATGGTGACATCCAGCCAGTAGAGGAAACAGAACATGAGACACAGCCGGTAGAAGAAATGGTCGAGGACACTCAACCAGTCGAAGAAGTGGCTCAGGAGGCGCAACCGGTGGAGGAGAAGCATGATGATATTCAGCCGGTTGAGGAAGTAGGACATGAGACACAGCCTATGGAAGAAATGGTCGAGGACACTGAACCAGTTGAGGAAGTGGCTCAGGAGGAACAAGTGTTGGAGGAAAAGCATGATGACATTCAGCCTGTTGAGGAAGTAGGAGATGAGACACAGCCGGTGGAAGAAATGGTCGAGGACACTCAACCAGTTGAGGAAGTGGCTCAGGAGGCACAACTGGTGGAGGAAAAGCATGATGACATTCAGCCAGTAGAGGAAGCAGAACATGAGGCGCAGCCAGTAGAGGTAGCAGAACATGAGGCGCAACCAGTAGAGGAAGCAGAACATGAGGCGCAGCCAGTAGAGGAAGCAGAACATGAGGCGCAGCCAGTAGAGGAAGCAGAACATGAAGCGCAGCCAGTAGAGGAAGAACATGAGACGCAGCCAGTAGAGGAAGCAGAACATGAGACGCAGCCAGTAGAGGAAGCAGAACATGAGACGCAGCCATTAGAAGGAATAATAGAGCACGCTCAGGAAGAAGCTGCGTTTACAATCTCTCAAGAAGGTCACCACGTTGACGTCCTTCTCCAGGAAGGCCATCACCTTGAAGCATCTTCTCAGGAGTTTCCTCTCATCACCATTGGAGATGGGTTCTCAGACTTCGAGCTTTACATCTCTGAGGTAGGGAGTCACCAGCAGATGAAATCGGAGCTCGACCGATACCTGGAGGAATCTCTTATGCCGCGATTACAGGACTTTGAGGTTTTGGGCTGGTGGAGCCTGAACCGATCTAAGTACCCTACCCTCTCCAAGATGGCAGCTGATGTTTTGTCCGTACCATTTTACACTGTCACTGCTGATTCTGTTTTTGACACTGAGGTGAAAAAGATGGACAATTACAGGAGCTCCCTTGGACATGTGACCTTGGAAGCTCTCTTCTGCGCCAAGGATTGGTTCAAGCACGGTTCAAACGCTTCCACCTCAGAGAACAATATTAAGAGAGAACCTTGAGATATCTATTCTATCTTTCCTTGTCCTTAGACTTAGTTTTAGCTTACTATGTGGCCACTCTAGGCTAATCTGGATTTTTCGCCTTGTATTTCCTTATGCTTTTTACCATATTTCTCTTTCAAGGGTTGTGTATCTCTCTTGTGTATTCTCTTGTTTACATGATTTATATTACAATTTGGCATCGTTACTTTTTTTATTGGCTGTCAGTCTTCTGAGTCCGTGGTGAGATTTGGTATGATAGTATATTTTCTTGTTTCTAGGCAGATGGTATAGGCCAACAGAAACGTATGGTATGAACCAGTTGGGTCTTAAATTCAAAGCTGATGATGATCTTAGATTTTGGAGA
Source organism: Sisymbrium irio (assembly GCA_000411075.1). Classification (NCBI taxonomy): domain Eukaryota; kingdom Viridiplantae; phylum Streptophyta; class Magnoliopsida; order Brassicales; family Brassicaceae; genus Sisymbrium; species Sisymbrium irio. Next base: position 42,426 of record KE153925.1, read on the forward strand.
GAGATGTTACGATGTAATATCTTATTCTGAAATGTTTTCCAGAACTCCAATCTGTTTGTATGTACAAAGATTGGTTAGTTTTATGATGAGGGTTGATGGTGAGAAAGCAAATGGCTAAAACGACTTTTATCTAAACTCTTGAGATAAAATTTTGTGATAGATTAGTTTCTTGAAGAGATTTTTGGCCGAAAGTGCCGTGAAAACAAAATGCCAACGAGAATTTTGTTGCCGTCTGTGTAGGTGTATGAGTGTTTATATATCAATAGGTCTCTACTGAAAGATTTCTTAAAGCTAGACTGAATACGTTTCGGCACGATCAAGCTATTCGATTTCATAGCTTAATGATTGGAAATAATCAAGAATATGGCTCAGTTTATCAATGTGATTTGCCGACACCAATATGTATTCTCGTCTAGTTGGTTGTCTTGCTTTTAATCAGTTTGGTGCATACTGATCCATTCCGGAAATTTTATAGACAAGAACCAATAACAGATACAAGGAAGCAGAGTCACCCTCTGGTTGAGATGTTCACACAATGACTCTGTTTATTGCGTCTTTATATTGCTGCAATGCAAATTAATCGTGTACATTGACCAAAATATCGTGTTGTGGTTGTTTCAGTACCGTAATCTATAATCAACTATATATAATCAACTAACTTAATAATACACGCTAACTAATGAAACTGCAGTTTCGAAGACATATTAATGTATCTTTTTAGCTAAGTTAGTAATACTTATCACCAGAAATGTTTCACCAGATATTAATCACTATACTTCCTTTTCAATGGAAGTTCAGCAGATCGGGTTTTTTCTTAACTTTCTTTCTTGAATTATTTTTTTTTCAAGTTCAGTGGACGCCATGCCACTGCTTTCACTTTGGGTTTCAAGTTCAGCAGATCGTTCTATGTTTCAAACTGTTTTTTCTCTGCCTATTCTGTCATTTTTATTTACCAGATTATGTATCAAGATAAGAATTGCACTGAGTCGACACTTTCAAGACTTTTACACCACTCTTCAAATGACAATAGCCAGAGATCTCCCCTCACAACGGTATATAATTGACTCAGATGATCACAAACCCCCTAGCTAATCTACTAAGTCGACAGTAACTCCTCTTATTTCTTGATTTTACCTCCAACGCTAAGGAAATTGTCATGGTTCCCTCCTCCCATTGACTGTCCTGCCTTTCTTGTTGCTTTCTCTTGTAATGCTCCCATGTCTCTACACCACAAAAAACATAAGGAAAACAACACCCATCCTATCTATTAACATCACCGTAACGGACAAGTAATGGAGTCCAATTCCAACATACCAAATCAACAATACAAAACAAAACTTTTGTTTGCAAGTAAAACACATTGATTCTACGACCTAATTCTTATGTGTTAGGTCACCACAATCCGATCTTGGCAACTGATGTTTCACTCAATCATATTCTCTTTTGGTAAAGAGAATGTAACACGTGTGCTGATCTTTTGGCCAAGAAATCTGTTAATTTCTTGAATGACTGGAACAAAGTACTTTTCATGTCCTTTCCTTCAGGAACTTGTAAATCTATATTTATAAAATAATACGAAGATCATTTTTCCCCATAGCACGACACACCAGCACAACGAGCCTAAGTGTCTTTTTTTCATTTCTCATCCGTCGTAAAATAACAATAAGTTGATGTGTATTTTCTCTTCCCACACCTCTCCCATCGCGTATGTTCATCCCAAATTAAACATTCGAAGCGTCAACTCAAAAGGCTCCTTCTCCGTTTGGCCAGTTTATCTTCTAATCCCCTAACTCAAAATACAGAGAAAACAGTAGCTATTTGTCTTGCATAATCCTGGTAATATCTCTGCGTTTTGTTAATCTAAATAATACATTGCAATCCCTTTCAATTTAGGGTTTACGACTTTTTGATTTCTATTGAAAATCTTGAGTCTTGAGTGTAAGATTTTATGGCAGAGGTTGCTTTCGTTATGTTCCCACATCTGCCGATCTACTTCGTTATGACAGCTAATGCCAAACCTGGTGGATTAATAATCTCCGGTTCTCCGGCCTTATCACAAGATAGGTAGTTTAACACCAAATACAATCAGCTCATCAAAATCCATATGTATGCTTTGATCCTCATCCTATTTGATTTCATGTTTTCTCTTATTGCGACGAGGCTTGTACTCCACTATAATTATACAATAATTTATTTCAGCCCAGGTGAATTCTGAATACTTGAAAACCTTCTTTCATTATCTCCTAAATCTCTTCATTGCTGCAATTGTTTTTATTCCAAAATTTTAACTAAGTTTTATTGTCTAGACATTTCTATTACTTTTTACCTCCGACGGCCAACTCTTTTGTGTTAACCTATTTCAAATGATACACTTATTCTTTCAATTGTCATTGGTCCTACTGAACGTCTTCCAGTTAAATACACTAATCAGAGTCATCTTTCTGTTACAGTAATCACAGTTTTCGATGTTGTTATGGAACCTTACATGGATTTTGAAAAATGAGGACAGGCCTTGAGAGTTAAACACGGAATAAGAAATGACAGGTGAGTAATTTCATAGAGGTTCTTCTAAATATGTTCTAAATATGCTTCATGTTGTGGTGGTTTTCTCCCTTTCCTCGGTGAAGAGAGTAGTCAGTTCTGACCAAACTCATGTGTTTCTAGAGTTCTGCTAGACGATCGCGTAAGCTAAAGTTTGGGATAGGAATTGTTCGGTGAGAAGAATTTAATATCAGATTTTTAGGAATCTGCCTACATGTTTTAAATTGTCAGAGGGGCATCCAACTAAATACTAAATGGTGTGTTGCTGCTAATTTTTTTACATGATGAGTTTTTAAACACACAATTGATCTTCACCGAGGAAAGTGTATGTGATATGTTATTATTGGAATCCAATTTGCTATGAAAAAGAAAGTGTGGCTACTGAAAAATGATCTTGAAAAAGAAGCCAATAACTATGTCAATTGTCAATTCAGTATAATTAAGCATATGCACAGACATACAATATGAACCTTCGTGTCTATGTTATAGTCTCTCTGAATTTGTTTGTTTCTACCTAATTTCTAGATTTCTGTTACCACCCTCTTGGATGAATTTGTAACTCATATGAATTTCATGTATTTCCGAACTATATAGTAGACAACTCCGCCTTTGTTAGAAAGAAAATATTTGTTTTTTTTTTGTCAGCCTCTTTGTAGTCACCGATTGGGTAAGACTTCGCACTCTTTTTCTCAAGAAAAGGACACGAGTTTCCAAAACTATAATCATCTTCTATCTTCTGATACATGTAACAAAATCATCTGGAGCCTCAATCTTCGGGGGAACAACAGCTGCAGTTTTGAGGCCGAACGTTGCGAGTGCCATCTTATTTATGTAGCTTTAGCCTTCCTTTTTTATATCATGGTTGCCATTAATTTCTTTACTTACTACACTGTGGTTACTGCTTAAGGTTTCTTCCTATCATAGTCTAAAGACTTCTCTTCTGTTTAATTATCGTGTATTTTGTAATGCAGTTGTGCATGGTGATGGTGTGTATATGGAATTAGTACCGTTCTGGTATGTCTTCATTTTCAGCACCGAGAGTTGTCTAAAGATGAGTGAATAATATAGCCAATTGGTTGGTGTTTATATACGTGATGATAACTTAAGATGGAGACTGATTTCTGGTTGTTGGGTTCTTTGCATCTCTTTAATTGTAAATAAACGGTGACTATTGAAAATAATTATGGTAAATGCAATAATAAACATCTTCCAAAATGGGGACTCATCTTGCAAAATTTAGTCAAACAAGTTAGTCAAAACCTTTGTGTTTTGGTTACTGTTCTTACAACGAAATTACAACAAAGCATATTTGATTAAACATATTACATTTGTTATTTTACTTTAAAGAAAAATGAATTACTTACCAATTATAGGGTTTAGTACTATATCAAAAGTAACAACTATTGATTATATTAAAAAAACTCCCACAAAACCATATTTTCAACAAATAAATGTAAAATAAAATTGTAACAATATAAAATAACACAACATTTTTATTAAAAGTATATATAAAATAAAAAAACCTGCGGGTAGAGCGGTTATTCACCTAAATAAAACTAAATGAAAAATTTAGCCGAAAGAAGAAGAAGAAAGATAATCAATTAAATGATTAATCTACTATCTTATATAATAAATTAATGTTTTCTATAAGGAAGCTTTGAGGAGGTGACATGTGTCCTCTTAATATTTAACACTTTTTTTTCTTTTTAGATCCTCCAAAATTTAATATTTTTTAATTCTCTCTTTATTTTCAATTTTACACTTAATGACTTAAAATTTATATTAATTTCAAAATTTAAAATTTA